>PVIJ01005119.1:0-107937 GCA_004024925.1 Scalopus aquaticus
TTTTCACATGGACTGATAAACCCTGTAAAAAAGGACTGTCTCCTAGGACTACACCCTGTAATCTGTGCCACCATAGACACGGTGTAATAAAAATTAAAAGGGGGGATTGTAAGAGGGTGGTCCTCAGGTAAGGGGAGTGTCCCAGGACCCCACCCCCGCCTCAAGCCAGAGAGATCCAAGACACCTAGGACTACTGAATTCCAGAATGCCATCATCACCGAAGGAAGGATGCTGAGGACTGAGGGTGGGGTTAAGAAATGGTTTTGGGGATTTAAAAACCAGACCTGTGAGCTTGGAGGGGGCTATTGCTTGTGGTTGTGGATTGCCAAGTTTTTTTGAGTGGGCCATAAGATTCCAACTCAGCGGAACTGGTAGGACACATTCACCAATTTATTCTTTATCTTTTTCCTTTCCCTTTTTGTAAATAAACCCTTTTATTAATTTTACTGTGTGTGTCTGCAGTTGAGTCTTTTAAGTCCCTTTTAATAGCAAGGGTGAGAACCCAGACAGGCACCCCATTTATATCCGGGCTGCCCTGTAACGGGCAGAACTTTGGGAACCGCGAGAAGGGAGCAAAAGACGGTCGGGTCAGCAAGCTAGGCAGAGCAGAGGGCAGGGAACTAGTCCCAGGTCCTGCCCTGCGCAGCCCTTTACACCAGCCCAGCTCGGCGATTCAATCTCCTCCCTGCCACCCACCCTTTTGATTTGAACCAGAATGGGGGGTGCAGGGTGGGAAGGGGCGCGTTTCTCCTAGATGAAACCATGAACCTGGGTCTCCTCGCTGCTTCCTCCACAGCCTTGCTTTCTTCTGACCCTGGCAGTTACGTACTAGCGACGTCTTAGCAACAGTTAGGCCAACTTTTGCCCTCCGAGTTCGCTGCCCCAGCCTCCCGCTTCCCTCCACCGCCGCTGCACCGCTTCCCGGCGGAGCCCGCGCCTACCCTGGCAGACACTGTCGCCACCCGCAGCGCCGCTCAGGTGGAATCCCGCTTCGCAGCTGCAGTGCTGCGCCCGCTCCACCTGCGCACACCGCGGCGCACGGCTGAAGGCAGGGTCGCCGGCCACGCTGCCCTCCGGGGCGGCTGCGGGGAGAAGACACCCTCAGTGCCCTGCCCTGGCGCACCTGCCGGGGGCCCAACCCTGAGTAGGGCCCTGGAAGAAAGCGAGACGGGGCGCGGCCCTTCTCAGAGGTCACTCTGGAGTAGGGAAAGGAAAGACATGTCATTAAGCAAAAAGCAAAAAAAAAAAAAAAAAAAAAAAAAAAAAAAAAAAAAAAAAAAAAAAAAAAAAAAAAAAAAAAAAAAAAAAAAAAAAGTTCAGCCCAAGGTACAGAGCCCAGCCGAAGGGGCACAGGACAGGGAGCAGACTCGAATATAATGATGTTGCATGAAAAAGCAGGCCACAAAACTGCACACCGAGAGGGACCATAGTGATGTTAAATTCATGTTTTCATTTAAGACAGTTTAAAAACACCAACATGCTAACTTTGACCACTGGAGTGTAAAACACTGCTTTGGGGGTTTCTCTTTTGTTGCACTTTGTTCTTTTCTATGAGACTAACTTTTTTGTTGTTGCTTTCAACCAAAAATATAAATCACTTTTCTAATCAGAAAAAAAGTTTTGAAGGTTTTCAAAGGATTTAAAGCTCTCATTTGGTTAAGGGAGATGATAGAGAAATTGGTGGCAAAAGCAATTGAATGCGCATGAGGACAGGACTTGTATGATTCCACCGACATGAGTTCCTAGAGTAGTCAAATTCAGAGAGGGGTAGTGGAGTGATTGTGGGGGAAGCTGATGGAGCAGGGTGGGGGGTGATTGTTTCAATGGGACAGAGTTCCCTTTTGCAAGATGAAGAGTGTTCTGGAGGTGGGTGGTGGTGATGGTTGCACAGCACTGTGAATACTTAGTATCACTGAATTGTACTCTTAAAATGGTACATTTTATATTATATACATGTATGTGTGTGTATGTATGTGTGTGCGTATATATATATATGTATATGTATATATATAATATATAACAACAATCAAGAAAAGGTGAATGGATTAAAAAATAATAATAATCAAAGAGAGTCTCCCAGGGGCTGCTGGGAGACACAGGCAGAGCTGGTGAGAAAGGGTTCCAGGATGAGCACCAGGAGAGCAAGAAGCCATGGGTTTGCTGGGCCCTTCACTGAAACTGAGAGGACATGCACTGCCTTTGGATGCACCTGCTCACTCCTTTCTTTTCCTGGAGGCTATTCCTATCATGAGGAATACACACACACACACACACACACAACAACAACACTTCATATATAAAGTGCCCTCCTGGACCTGAGGAAAGATTGGCTGTGAACAGAGGCCAATGGGTTTAGAACACTGTGTCTGGGACCAGAACATTTGGGTTGAAAGGGGGTCCATTTCTCCTTTTCCTTCCTGTTTGTAAGGCGGGGAGAAGCAGTGGGGCTGCCAAGAAGGCACTGCCTCCCTCTGTTTCCGCAGAGAGCTGTCCGAGACAGGAGCTGTTAGCAGGCCTCTGGACTCCCTGGATGGCAGCCTCCTTCTGAGAAAGCAGCCAGTGGGCTGACTCAGCTGAATAGAATCAAGATATATGAGGCAGCAAATCTCTTGGGGGTAATATTTTAAACTGACCTAGGGCTGGGCCCAATGCAAGGATATCAAGATTTGGCAAAGCGCTCGCTCTCTGAATACCATGCTGACTATCGATTCCCCCACCAAGCACAGACACTGCACACAAATTGACAGGATACTGCAGGCTCTTCTAGCAAAGGAATAGGACCTCTTTTGGCTATTCCTTTCATAATATAAGAAAAGTTGATTACAGCAAAGTATGAGGACTCCCCTCTATCCCCCACACATTCCTTATCATTGGGTTTTCTTGCATCTGCAAAAACAGCTGCTGTTTGACTTCTAGACCTTCTGCCCGGAGATATGCTGGGCCTTCAGATGTGGATAATAACGTCATCACCAGTCAAATGTCTGATTGACTTGAGCCTGTATCAATAGCTACTAATTTTGAGGATGTGATGGGAGCATTTGAAAGCAGAAGCTGTTTTTCTGATCTGCAGGGGAAATGTCCATCAAGTGAAGGTAGCAGCAAGGAAATTTCTCAGGTCAAATACCCAATCGGAGAGTTTTCAGGTTGGGAGTCAGTCCTTCCATTTTCATTTTCTTACATAACAAGGATCAAAACTCTGTTACCCCACGGAGCTAAACTCCATCCCCAATGACCACCTCCTGGAACCAGAGGAATCAGTGGGCAGGAAACGGAAGAAACACTGACTCTCCAAGATCTCAACAGGTCTGCATTGGGGGATCCTTGACCATGGTCTCCTCCCATGTCCTCACCCAGTTCCATAGCAGCTACGTACCAGTCTGTGCCTGATGTTGACAACGGTTTCCAGCCCTTCCCACAGGACAAATGCATTTGTACTGGTTGACTCCTTCTGTACATGTCCCACCATTTTGACAAGGTTGGCTAGTGCATTCACTGATATCTAGAAAAAGAAAAAAAAATTCGAGGACAAGACTACGAATTCTAATTCTAAAACAAAAAAATAATGATGGGTTAACTTTCTTCACACTGTAGGATGACTCCAATGAATTCCAACCTCTCCCCTCCTTACCTCTTGCTACTGTCTCTATCACATGAAATAGGACAGGGCCAATGGACTGGCATGCAGCCTGCCCTTCATTCTGCAAGCCACATGCCCTGATACACATTGTGCCCACCAGAAGCTCTGCCCGTGGGAGCTGACCCATCACCTGGCCATGCTCCACCCAGAGGCACCATGTTCTAACTTGCAGCGCAGGTAGCTGTAGCCAGAGGCAGCTACTGTGGGCACAAGCCCACACTGCCTTTGAGTCAAAAGAGTATGCAATTCAGTGGAGTTAGCTGTAGAAGAAATAGTCCATTGGAATGTCCAGAGATGGAGAAAATCAATTTTCTCCCCATTCCTACTCAGAAGCTCTCCTGTGCTTGACATTTCCTGTGCAACCAGGGAAGAGCCTCTCTTGATCCTTACCCTCCTTAGCGTTGAAAAAGAGAAATGTTCCTTAATCATATACACAACAGTCTTGTGCAAAAACTATGAACATATAGAGAGACACATATTTAGAAGTTCAGTATGGTAGGGTTACAGGTCATTTTTTCTTTGCTTATTTAAACTTTTTTGCACTCTTATTTTCTCACAATGAACTTTTGTAAATGTTCTAACTAGAAAAAAAGATTGTTAAAAACCTCCCAGCCACATCTGCTTGTTATGAATTCCTTAAGCCCAGTTTTAATGCACAGAACAGAGACCATTTCCAGCAGAGAGGTCTGTCAGTTCACTGGCTTGACCAGAGCATCCTGGGAAAGAACATTGGAAACATCTCCTTGTTGGCATAAGAGCATCCCCCTGCTGAGGCTATCGAGAGGAAGAAAAAGGTGCTTTGCTTCTAATGAGAACAACAGCCCGGCTGTGGGTGGATTGGCAGGGCCTTCAGCTTCCCTGAGCTTCTCGTGATTGGGATGTTATGTAGACAATTATATGGTTTCTATTAATCATGAAAGGACCCAGATGCTCCAAATACTGCTCATCCCTGGGGAAGGAGCCTTTTCAATTTCTCAGTAACTTCAGCCGGGCGCGCTCTTGCACATACATTCTGTTTTCAGATGACCAATTTCCTGGAATGCGTCTGGAATGACACTGAACACAAATGCCACAATGCTTCGAATTCCTTCACCCATTGTCCAGTCCCATTGTTGCTCACCAGTGCAATCAGAGGTTGGGCTGCCCACTCAGCCATGAAATTGGGGGCCGAAAGCCAAAGAGGGTGAACACTGGTATCTTTCAGTTTGGCCCCAGTGTGACTCACACCATGGTTCCTCACTCAGCTTCCAGGGGAAGGCACTGAGCCAGGCCACACCTGCCTGCACTGTGGGGTGGGGGCGGGCTGGAGGGGTGGTGGCCCCACAGGCACGCACAGGTGCCCAGGGTCCCATGCCCCATCTCCCGCTCTGGATCGTGTTGCAGGATGTTCATTTCTAGACAAGCTCCATGCATACTTTTTCTTTCTTATCTTGACATTATGTCAGTGGCATTCTACTGCCCATGCTGCCCAGCCCCAGTGCCCCATTGTGTCCTGGGTGAAGTTCAGTTGTCATCACATTCACGTCCGCCCCAGGTTGTAGCTTTCAGTTAAGTGCATGGAGGCTTCAGAGCTGTGAAGAGGGCACCAGTGGAGGCCACGGACAGACTGCCAGCTAAAACCGTGAATTCTGTTTTAATGAGCATTTATTGTTTCCCTAGAACTGAGCTAAGTGTTTAATAGGCAGATTCTGATGCCTTGATTTTAATTCTTTCCTGTGTTCAATCATCTTGTTTCAAAATTCCATTTCTCCAATCACTTCTTTTCTCATTTTTATTGATGCTGTCCTTTCAGTTTGTATCTTCAAAAGATTTCTTTCAAACCATCTAGAAATATCAGATGACAGTTTTATCTGTTTCATGGGCATGTCTTCTGGCATTTCTTCATTCCAGAGACATTATTCTGTTTTGTTACAATAGTTTGTATGGGATTTGACAAAAATTATTTTCTGTTACTCATATTTAGGCAGAAGAAGTCTTCCCACATGGCTTTCCTAACTTCCTGACCCCTATTCTCTCATTTCTATCATTGTTTGTCATGTGGATAATGCTTTCTCAGCTCCCCTGCCCCACTGTCTCTGGAATCTCTCTTTCATTTACCAGTTTTCAGTCTGAATTCTCTTCCCATTAGAGACCTTGACATTGAGCGTTGTCCGAGGGATTTTTGAGAGTGCCCAGAGACTAGACCCCTCTAGTGACTAAAACTTCTATTGACAAGATGAACCCACACCTGCGGGAATCAACTCAAGAAGGCTGGTACTGAGATGGCTCCTCATACAATTATTCAGTTATAAACAAATAGAAAAAATCCTCTGGGCATCTGGGTGAAAAGATCTAGATACTTATGATGCCAACAATGATATCAGTTAATACAGAAGACAGAGACATATTAAGATACTCATGTTGATTTATAATGATACACATTTGAAACTTACATAATGTTATAATGCAATGTCACCTTAAAAAAAAAAAGCTAATCTAGGAAAGAAAATGTGAGCTAGGTTTCTTATGTCCATACAAAGTAGCATCCAGCAATAAAATTGCACCATTTCTCAAAGGGCAAGAACTGGGGGCACTGCCCCTCTGAGTTCCTTTTGTAGCTGACTTGAGAGATGGCAACATGAGGATGGCGGTGACCATCAATCACCAAGATCCCGGCATCGCATGAAGAGCAGAGACAGGGACTTCCCTGCAGAAGGATACAGCCTGTCTTGCTCAGAGGAAACAAAAATCCACCTGAAGCCAATTTAGTTTCTGGAGTGAGCGGTCAGAGACCAAAAAGGTGCAAACAAGGTCCAATTATGCGTAAAAGGGAGGTGATGCACACTGACACCTAGAGCTGACCCTGCTGTTTGGCATGGTGGAAAGTTAAGAGAACTTAGAGTTCTCATCACAAAGAAAACAAAAACTTCTTTCCTTTTTGGGGGTATCTATATGAGGTGACAGATGTGAATGAAAGGATTATTGTGGCAATCACTTCCTAATATGTGAAGCCAGCATGTTATGGTATCTACCTGAAACTTACACAGTGCTGTGACAATTGTATCTCAATAAAACTGGGGTGAAATACAGAGATAAGAACACTGTGTTAAATACACAATGGAATACTATTCAGCATGGAAAGAAGATAAACATGCAATTTGCAGCGACATGGATGGAATTAGAGGGGATCATACTCAGTGAAATAAGCCAGAAAGAGAAAAATATCGAATGGTTTCACTTATAACAGGACTATAAGGAAACCAAATAGGAGAGAGATAATGGGGGGGGGGGGAGGCGGGGGGAGGGAAGGAAAAGGGCACAGGATGGAA
Source organism: Scalopus aquaticus (assembly GCA_004024925.1). NCBI lineage: Eukaryota > Metazoa > Chordata > Mammalia > Eulipotyphla > Talpidae > Scalopus > Scalopus aquaticus. The sequence goes on from PVIJ01005119.1 coordinate 6,946, forward strand.
TAGAGAAGAGCGCAGGGGACCATGGAGATGGATCGCGGGTGAGTTGGTGGTGGGCTACCCAAGGGGAATACAAAATGTAAAAGACATAAATAATAAAAATATATATTTTTAAAAAAAAGAACACTGTGTTAAATGACCCCATCAGGAAGAAGTTAGTAATATGGAGCCTGGGGTGGGGAGGAACCCATTTCTTTAACAAACTACAAAGGAATAAGGCAGGGCTTGCAAGCAGGCACAAAGATTATCAATTTTAAAAAGATGTAAGGACATACTGATCAATTGTAGTACATGGAATTTATTTGGGATCCTGGTTCAAAGAAAGTGTTAAAAATATGAAACTATTGGAGAAATTTCCACCCTGACTAAATATTTGAAGATATAAGGAACTGGTGTGTTGATAATTACTGGGTTATGAATACATGTTCTTTTTACTTTTGTGTTTGCATTAAATTTTTGATGTTGAAAAATGCTTTAAGATTGCTCGCCTGGGCATTACTTATGATTGTGAAAATCTGGAAAGAGTAATGATTAAATAAGCATAGAATAGTCCTTCTGAAGAAGTGCCTCCTATCATTCAAGTTATATTTAGAAAGAAGAGTTAAGGGAGATATGCTTATGTTAATTAACACAACACAGATGATACTGAGTATGTAATACTTACATATATATGCTTAGGTAAAAGTCCGAAATTCATCGTCTTTAAATACAATCTCTCATTCATTCAATCACTAGGTACCTCTGCCAGCTAGTTACTCGGTAACTATTAAGTACTGCTATGTGAAAGGCAGCTTTTTCTAATTAAATCCTTTCTTAAAGTTCTCTGAGGAAAGGCCTGATGAGCCAGAAGGTGAGTGAAGTGGAGCTGTGCTCTATCCTGACTGTAAAATGGCCTTGCAAACATGCAAACCGATGCCCCAACCCCCTTCTGCCCGGTCCTCTACTCGCTCCTTTGCTCTCCTCCATTTAATGGCTCAGCGCTCCTTGGGTCTCCATTGTCAGTCACTTCTTCTCTGGCTCTATGCTCTCCTCCTGCTACTCTTATTGATTTCATGAATTTAGATACTGTCCCTGTGATGATAATTCTCAACTGTGTATCTCTGGCCCTGCCTTCACCCTTGAGCTCCAGACCTTAGTTCCACCCATCCACCTGATAGCTCTGCTGTGAAAGGCAATCTTTCATGTGCTGTATTTTGACTTCCACTCAATAAGAATGAGCCTGGGTTTGGAACGCCCCTCCTTATCAGGAGATAAAAAGCCATAGTCTTTCTTAGAAATATCTTTTTCTGTCTCATACTCTTTGTTCTGCTTACATGCATGTCAATGGCCCTCCAGCATGCCTGCGGCTTTCAATATTTCATACTCCACGAAGTCGGGGTCTTCCACTGCTGCAAGAGGGGTACTGTCGAGGCAGGAAAGGCATCAGGAGCACGGGTTCGCTGTGGAGCTGCACAGATGGGTCAAAAGGAGGAAGGGAGGAGTTCTGGAGCCCTCCGTGGCTTTTTATGCTTTTTAATGGTTTCTTGTGGAAAGGCAACCAGGTACAGGGCAGGCAATGGGGCCGGAGGGCCGGGAGGCTGGCAGACCTCTCAGCCCCTGGTAAATCTTCACTTTCTCAGGCTCTCTGGCAGCGTCTCGTGGCCTCTGCTTCTCCTCTGTCGCTGTTGCTGCTGCTGCTTCCTCTGCTTATAAGCCCAGTCTCTGACCCAGGTGTGCCCACTCACACTTGCCCACACCCCACTCCAGGTGCTGCCATTAGGCATTCGTGTAGGCCTGCAGAGGTCCATCATTGCGGGGAGAGCGGAAAACCTGACAGTTCTCACTTACTCTACAGACATACATGTAGGGGAATTGTCCTGCATTGCTGCTGTGGGAGTACTATAGGCCGTGGAGGACCAACAGCCACTGCTGATCCTGATCTTGCCGTTTCTTCCCTTTGTGAGTAAAAGCGTGTCCCCTCCAGTGCCTGACTGCAGCGTGTTTTCTTTAGCCACTAAGATAATGAGATGCAGGGGCAGAAGTGTCCAGAGTCTACCCTGGGATTGGTAATGGGTACACTGTGTTTTGCTGCTCTGGGATTGATAACTAGATATGCCATGGTCTCCAGGGGTTGAATTAATGGATCTCTACTAGGATTTCCCACAGACATTTTAATGTAATGTGTCCAAAGTAGAATTCTAATCAATGATCCAGTCAGAGATTGCTTAAAAAGAAATCTACATATATCACTAGGTCTTCATTACTTCCAAAGCCATCACTCATTCTATCATCCAAACACGAGTCTGGGGTCCTTGACTTCCCTTCCTCACTCAGAGCCAAATGGGATAGCAGCAATTTCCACCAACTCTATCTCTAAATTTACTTTCAATCTCCCCTGCCATGTCTCTTCCCTAGACTTCTTCAACAGTGGTTTCCTGACCCCCATTGTTACCTCCAACTCATTCTCTGCACAGCAACAAATCACCAGGTACTGGAACTAAAATCTCACTGCCTGCATAACCTTCCTGGCTACAGGCTGACCTGTGTGTGTCTCCACTTCCCTTGCTCACTCTCTGTTCACACACTGCTCCTATGACAAGGTTTTATAACTTATTTTTCATTTCCTCAAGCATGTCAAATTCTTCCCTTCTTTGGGGCCTTTGTCCCTTCCCCATACTGCCCATTCACCTGCTGGTCATGTGACTAGATCCCGTTTCTCCTTTCAACCTCAGCATCATTGTCACTGTCTTAGAGAGACCTCTGACTATCCCTCATTGCCATGGTATTTATTCTTAATCCCTTGTTAGGTAATTCCCCCTCAAAGCATTGACCCCAAAGGTCAAGTCATTTACCTTTGTATTTGGCTACCTGTTTTGCTTGCCTCCACCTTAGAATGTGAGCATGAAGTTGGACAGTGTCTCTTAGCTTCAGCATTAAATCCCTGGCCCTCAGCACAACGCATAACTGGTGCTAATGAAAATCAGTTGAGTAAATGAAGGTTTAAGAAAATGGGGGGATAGGATGACTGACAAAAAAACAACTCCTCTTTCCCAAAATGGTGGTAAGAGACGAAGGTATTTACTCTTTCAAGTTTTTTTCTTTGGTTACTCATGTCAAAGGGACAAGTTCTATGGCCATGGTTCCCCCAATTCAGAAAGTTTAAAAAACATGCCTTTCAGAGAAAGAAGGAAAAAAGGGTAATGATTCAGGAAGCCAAGTGGCTGTTTTCCATTGTGAGGTTCTGGAACCTTCCTCTGCCCACTCGGTTGTTTTTTCTGTTTTTTTTTTTTTTAATGGTGTAATTATGTGTAATTTTCCTTTATGCCAAGTTGGGTTCATCATCTTTACAAGCAATTGACTGGGGAGTGAGTGCGGGGAAGTTATTAAAGTGCTGCCAAAGTTTTCACTGACACTTTGGGTCCTGAAATGAATCCCGTGTAATTAAGAAATTTTCCCCCCTGTGGTCTCAATATATGGTAACTTCAAGACTGTTGACTTGGAAGGTGAAATAGATGCACACAGTAGTGGGTGATAAGCTCTAGAGCCACTCTGAGACCAAGGGAGTGGGTGTGGGGTCAGCTGGATTGCTGATTTCCAGCCTATGTCCTGCCCACATGTCACAACATGTCCTAAATAGCAAAGAGAAGCACTATTTCTCCCTCTAGACATTCCCTTTGAGACTCTCACTGGAGATAGCATCCATTAATCAAATAAATTCTTGCTGAGGTATGGCAACACAGGCACTGTCCACCAGAACTGAGCAGCCACGAGGAACATTTCTCTGCAGTATCTCCTCTTGTCCCTTCCCCCACCCCACAAAAGGTTTCTTGTCCTGAGGTCAATAAGAGCCAGTGAGCACCGAGAGCAGACAGAGGTACTGAGGGACATAGACCTTGAGTCAGAGTGTCCAGGTGTGGATCAACACAGCCTGCCCTCAGCTGCAGAGCCTTGAACAAGTTCCTTCACTGCTTCATGCCTCAGTTTCCCCTTATGCAAGACAAGATGGAATGGTGAGGGTTTAGCGATCTCATGTGGATAGGGAGCAGCCCAGGCCTGCGCAGAGGTGAGTCATCAGACACACTGACTGCAGTTCTGGGGCTAAGAAGTGGTCAGAGAATGAGGCAGAATATATCCCTAAGAATTACTCTTTCTACCCAGCAGACCCCTGGGAATGGGGAAGAGGGGCTGTACCTCTACATCGGGGCTGCTCCCCTGTCCAGGTGCCATTGGGAAGACACACCACGCTGCTGGGTCCAATCAGTCGGAACCCAGGGTTGCAGGTAAAATGGACTTCGTGATCCACTAAATATTTGCTTCCAAACTTTCTGCCATCAGGAGGAGGATGCAGGGCAGGGCAGGAAACTGTACAGAGAAAGGGAAGGAGCACAGCAGTTTAGACATCACTCTCAGTACAAGGTTCCCACCTTTAAGGGCCCTCTGTTGAGTGCCTACTCCAGGTGCCCTGGGCCAGGCACTATAGAAGCAGTGGCTCACTGATTCCTCAAACGCTCCTGGGCATGGGTAATAGGACACCCGCTTTGCGAAACATGAGGAGACCATGACTCAGAGACACTGGGTGTTGTTTGCTGGACCTCGAGGCTGAGGCCGGGGAGGTCAGAGCTGGGGGTGGGGGTGGGGGTGTGGGTGTTCAGGTGTGTCTCACTTTCCAGCTCACTCTGCTTTCTGGGGCTCTTGCCACACGAGCTCTTGCTTTCATCTCCTGATCAGGCCAGACTCAACCTCACCTCCTGTCCTGGGCTTTTGCTCTTCTCTCTGCTTGGAATGTTCTTTACCTGGAGCCTCTTATCTCTGGCTCTTTCTCACTCATTTGGGTCTCCACTTGAGACAGGCGCCTCCCGGAGTGACAGACTTACAAGCTGACAGCACCACTCTGGCTGCAGCTTGAGCCTGTGGTGTCAGACGTGAGGGAGCACAGAGGGAAGCAGAAGCCAGGGGCATGATGAAGGTGGGTCAAGCCAGGGCAGGAGCTGGCAATGGAGAGAGAAGGCTTGAGCCCTGTTTTGTTGTGAAGGCAGAAGCAGCTGCATGAGCTGAAGGATAGTGGGGTGCTGTTACCTGCTGCACGGGGCTGGTTGGCACCCAGTCACTGCTTATTTAAGGAGAGTGTCCATAGGCTGGATTTGGATTTAGCTTAGTTGGAAATTCAGAAACACTTCTAAAAACATTTTAAATAATTTCCCAGTATCATTTGTAGAAATACTTCAGGGTTCTAGACAGATGGAAATGAAGCTGTGGCTCTAACTGTGTAGGCTGTAGTGAGTGCCAGTGTCATGGGCATCCACCACGACAGAACACCAGCCCACATATTGATATGGGGGAGCTCTGCACCCCCATAGGGTCTCTGGGTTCCTGAGGGCAGCAGGCAGCGCACTGTGACTCTGGCCTCAAATCCCACCTGTGTTCTTCCTGGGGCAGCCATGGCAGCCTGGCCTGGGGAGAGAGGCAGGAGCCCACCCCTCTGAATGCTCTCAGTGCTCTTTTATTTGGGAACACCTGACCACGGCTGCATCGTGGTCTTTGTGGCATGCAGGGCTGATACCCGTATGCGGAGGAAGTGAGTGTGAGCTCACTGCCTAGCTCCTGGGCATTCCCGCGTTGCTGCCTCAGTCCCTGTAAATCCATGACTTGATAGAGCTCTTTAAAAAACTTACTGCTTTATTGTGCTGAAAAGGATTGAAAATGCTTGGAGGGGAAAGACGTAGGGTCTCTCCAAGGGTGAGAAAACTTTAGAATCCTTAAAGAAGAAAAACTACTTGCCAGAGAACCTCACAGGCAAATCACACCTCACGACATCAGACAGTTCTGGCACAAAGTACGTGTTCATAAATGATGGTAGAATTAATGAATGGCTGCAGATTAATTAAAAATCAACTACTTGATTTTTAATTGGCAGTCACTTCCGCAATGGGAGCCAAAGGCTCCTGACCAGTGGGAGGACATACTTCCTGGTGGGCTCATTTCGCCACGACCACGTCCTGGTGAGTCTCTAGGGCCACGGGGGAGCTCCTTACACCTTCCGGAGTGAGGTCAGTGTGTAAGGAATGAGGTCAGCAGTTAAGCAATCCCAGCAATTTGGGAACACAAATGGAATGAAATTGCCTGCATAAGCCCTGAAGCTGGTGGGTGATATTTCCAGGAAAGAGAAGCTAGGAGATAGGATGAAGATACTTTAAAGTCAGAAAGGAAGGCCAATTTTCCAGGACTAGAAATTCTTCTTCCTGACCCCCAGCAAATGTTATTAAAAAAAAAAAAAAAGCAAAAGATACTTGTCCTACTAGCTGTAATTAGACCTGGGGTGATTCTGGCTTCCCCTAGGCATAGGTGCAGCACCCAACCCCGCACCCTGCACACTGCAATGGGAATCCCACGTAGCTGCCTGCTCCACATCCAACACATGAGAGACACAATGCAAGGTGACAGTTTTTTCAAAAAGAGAATTGGTCACTTCTAATAATCTCACATGGATCAGGGAAGAGAACCCTGAAGCTGGGGATGAGGCTGTAATTAGAAATAGCTATCTTTCTGTCTCTGTGAGTGGCTAGAGGCCTCTAACTCAAGCAGAGCAGTTTTATAAATTATCTCCTGCAGGTTCTTTTCTCAAACTCCTAGGGATTATAGGCACCTCTGATCCCATGAAGACAGAAAGGATCTATGAGCTTGAGCCTCTATCAGAAAAAAGAAATTTACCAGATCTGGGCTCTACTACTTCTAACTCATTTCTTTTGGCCTCAGTTTCCCTACCTGAAGCATAAAGGAAGGATGTCCTGCCTGCATCTTGGAGTCATGAGTCTCATAGAGGGTTGGGCCATCACAGCGCACTGAAAAGTGTGAGGCAGTTTGGTGGCTAAGTCTAGTTCTGCACCAGTGGTGCCAAGAGAAACAGTCAATAAGACACTGGATTTGCTACCAAATCTCTGAGAAGGTGGGAAATCCAATGCCTTCCCAGCAAACTTCATCTAACATGACTACATAACATCAGATGTTCCCTGGGGATGGCTGGGGAACACATAGCTGTCCATCTCTGGGCCTTGACAGTGATACAGCTGTTGCAGGGCCAGCCAGGAAAAGCACCCAGGGCCCTAAAGGCTTATCCTCAGGAGAGGGAGTCTGGGGGTCAGGAGGAGTCACTGTAACCTCATTAATAAAGAGATCTTGCCCTCAGGGCCCTTCCCTCCCACCCTGCTGGCACTAATGGGGGAGTCATCCTCATGCCTGAAAATCTGAAGCCAGTGTTGGTCCCTAGGCTGAACCAGGCGTGCCACACTGACTTAGAATGTTGATCCTGGGACACGGTGTGTGTTCAAGGAGATTATATGTTGGAACTCTCTGTGCCTTCTGCTCAATTTTGCTCAATAAAGCTGCTCTAAGAAGTAATCTATTCAATGGAAAAAAACCCTCAAAACAACACAAAAACAACCTGGAACCGACTACTCAGTATGAGCAGGGAAAGGGGAAGGGAGAAACAGCTTTGGCCCTAAAAGTCATGCCTTTCAATAGTTCTGTAAAGATAGCATGCAAACATGATCGTTACTCAGCCTATAGAGAAAAGACTAAGAGAAAATGCACAAGGCTCAGATGGGGAGAGGAGAGCTGGCAGATGCCTTCTCAACACAGTGCACCCCCTCCCTCCAATCACTATTAGATGGAAGAGGCAGTGAAAGGCCTAGGACCCCATTGTGGGACACAAAGAGGCACGGGCAGGCCAGGACGGGGAGAAAAGCCACAGGAAAGGGCCGGAGTGCCCTGTGGCTCCATTGAGCTGACTCCGAGCCCACCTGGGGGGGCATCTGGGCCCACGCGGTTCACAGAGCTCTGCAGTGCAGCCAGGCGACTCTTCATGCTGCGGATGCCCTCGGCAAAGCGGGTCTCCTGGCCCCTAAGCAGCTGCTGCAGCTGGCGGATGGCTGTGAGGAGCTGCTGCTTGCTGAGGCAGTTCTGGGGAGAGAAAAAAACACCTGCACCAGCTCTGGGACTGGTTCAGTCCCACGCGCTCAGTCGGGCCCATGATGTGAGAGTGAACTCACAAGGTGTCCCTCACCCCAGCGTTCCCTCTAGATGGTGACATCTGTCAAGTTAGGTCAGCAGATGACAGACCCAAGCACACATATGATAGCCCCAGTTCGTCCCTCAACCAAAATAAAACTCCCGTTTCCACAGTGAAGGCAGAATTGATGACTCTGGATGCTGGGCCCAGTGTCTTGTACTCAGTCCACTCACTGCATAAGATGCTCCTGATTCTATCAACTGAATGCTCGGATACCTGGTCCATGGGGAACCTCTTCTTCTTTCTTGCAGCTGGACATTTTTAAAAGCAGAGGGATGCTAAAGTATACAAAACAGGCCAAACAGGGATGTCCAATAATTCCTACTTTAAAAAATGTAACAGGGCAAATAAGGAAAAAATCTCAATAGAGTGAAAGAAGCATTCACTAAAAGGCAATGCCCAGTCCTGGTGATTTTGAAAAAGCTTTAAAAACAGAACAAGGAGACTCACGCTTCCATGACAAAGACTAACTTAAAGCAATACCCAGCATCAGACGTCGAGATGAGTCTCGATTGCCTTTAAGAGCTAGGATATGAGGAGTGGAGCGGGGAGCCTACAGTGGGCAGTAATGAGACCCCTGGTCGTGGGGAGTCCCGCAGGGGTTGTGAGTGACCTCACCATAGCCTCCTCTTGCCTGACTCACGATCTGCTTGCAAGAAGGGAGAACATCAAGAAGATATTGGTAGTTACTTCTAGGGATAGGCTTACGGCTACTTTTTCTTTTATTTTCATACTTATTTTTTCTACATATAACTGATATTAGTTTTATAAATTTTAAAATCTTCTAAAAACTAGTGGGATGGCAGGAGGCATGGGGCTGCCGCAGCCTGGGTGGCTTCCGGCCGGCGGTGGAGCGCTGCCACCAGGGTGGAAAGCCACCGCCGCTCTCCCAGGGAGGCTGCCAGGCCTGCACCTTGGAGATCGCACCAAACAGATGACTCACTGGCCGGATTCAATGGACGCTTTTGACAAAGCTGAATCCCTATTTGCCCCTGGAACTCGTTAATCCATGGGGGTTCCTTGGCTGCCACCCTAACCAGGGCCTGACTGGGCCCAGCCCCAAACACAATTGCTGGGAAGAGAAGTTTTGTTTGCTTTCCTTCTTCCTCCCCCGTTGTGGTCCTTCCCACGCAGTTTCCGGGGCACCTGGGCAGTGACCGCCCACAATCCTTTACCTGCCCAGTACTGCACTGAGATCCCACCTAGACCTCATTTCCCACACCCACATCCCTTCCTTTTTTTAAAAAAAGGGGAGAGAAATGCTTTTATGGATACTTACCTGTAGTTAGTTACACTTGAGGTGGTCTTCCCATATGCAAAGCTATCTAAAGAGTACTTGGCTGGCAGCAACCCTATGAAGAAGGCCTGGGGACTGGTAATTCTATGACCCAAGCCAAACATCCCACAGGAGTAGATGTCTAACTCCTGTACAGATTTCAGGTTGGGGAGCATGGGCAGTGGAGGCAAGAAGTGGGCAGGAGTGGGGAAGAAACCTTCCTCACCACACTAAGCCAGGCAGCTGCTTCCTCCCTTTGCAACAAGCCTGGCCCAGACATCAGGGTGAGGCTTTGTGGGGCCACATTTGCCCTGAGGACACAGAAAGGCAAAGTTTTAAAGAGGGAAGAGGAGATCAGTGGCAAGGCCTCCGCAGGAACCTGGCATCGGTGACAGGGGGCACCTGGGGAGCATGTATGGCGGCACCAGTAAGTACAGGGGAGCAGGTATGGCAAGATTGGGGCCCAGATCACTTAGCCATTAAGCAGCCAACTGTCTCTGGTTCTTAGTGTTCCTCTGTCCAGACACAACTGTCCTCTGCTTCGAGTGGCACTTCCTGGAGTCCTGCTTACACCCAAGTCATGGACAACAGGCACCGGCCACTTGTCCCTCCAGTGCTCATTAGAGGAAAGAGAGATGTGCACATCCTTCCAGTCACAGCTGAAAACCTTTAGGACCAAGTACCTAAGGCCGCCTGCCGGGCAGGAGGGAAGAGGGATGCACGCCGGGGGTATTTGTTGAGGAAAGGGTGGGAAGCCTTGGCCCATTCCTAGCTCTGACCTCGCTGGGGTGATGGTAGCAGAACACAGTGTCATGCAAAGAAGATCTTTGTGAGCCTAGAAATAAACCCCTGCATACACGGTCAAGTGATTTCCAGCAAAGTGGCCAAGAATGTACAATGGGGAAAGGATAGTCTCTTCAATAAATGGGTTGGAAACATGGACAGCCATAAACATGAGAATGAAACCAGATTCCAGTTTTAGACCACGCATAAAAATCAACTCAAATTGAATTAAACACCAACAAAGATGGTGTGTGTATCCCCCAGTTCATGCATCCCCTGGCCAGAACCAGGTGGGCCTGACCCCTCCCAGCCCACCCGGGCCTCCTTGTTGTTTGGGCTCAATTTATAAATGAAGTTCCAGACCCAGAGTTACTCTCGAGACACCAAAAAGCAGGAGTGAAGCTCCAGGGGTGTGTGGAGCACACTGGGGTGTCCTTGAGGCCTTTGTTCTCAGGTGGCCAGGCTCGAAGTCCTGCATGGTGGCTCTCTTGGCACAGTAGCCATTTCTGAGAGCCCCGAAGGTCACAAGAAAGCCTAAGACCTCTCCAGGTGGTCACAAGTTACCCTTTGGACCTCGGAGGGGCCGTCTCTCACTCTGGTTCCTCCCAAGCCGCAGCTATGTGTCAGGTCAGCACTTTGCTAATGGGAACACAGATGTTTTGATGCCTTTAGGTCTAGGAAGGGACGGAGCACACTTGCCAAATGTGTGCCTGCTGGCCAAGGTCTGAAGCCCTCGGCGTCTGAGTCATGTCGGATCCGTGCATGTTTTTTTCCTCCAGAAGTTATTTTAATTTTAGACCAAGTCAGAGGCAGATTATAACCCTGACTTCTCTCATCCCAGTGACCTCTAACCAGCACCCTCACAGAAGAGGAGAGAAAGTGAATGCTTCTAGGGGAAGTGAGAATTCTTGGGGGGTTACCCAGCATTCTTGTGTTAGGTGGGTCCCCTAGAGAAATAGAAGCAACAGGATGTCTACCTCATATGGACGCGTCCTACTGAGGGAGGAATGAGACTGATTTGTTTAAGGAACTGGCTCATGCAGTCTGGGGGCTGGCAAGTCACTATGTGTAGGGTAGGCCATTAGGCTGGAGAGTCAGGGATGAACTGACACTGTGCTCAAGTCCAAAGGCAGTCTGGAGGCAGAATTGCTCCCTTCTTGGGAACCTCAACCTTTTGGAAGCAGCTATCCACAAGGAAGGTGCTCTGCTTTACTAAAAATCTACCAATTTATGCTAATTAATGCTAAAAAATACCCACTCAGTAGCATCAGACTAGTATTTGCCCAAATATCTGGACACCATGGTCAACCATATAAAATGAAGTATCATGGCCTTCCAACTGGGGCCTCACTTTGAGGCTCTGAGCCCCCTGGTGCTCAGAGTATTTGGGGGTTCTTACCATGCTGGCTAGCCATAATTCTACTTTTAGACCCTAAGCCTCCTTCCTGTCTATTTTTTAAATCAGTCATAGGAGCTGCGACAACCATGGGAGCTGAGAGCAGCCACCAGCACACTCCACACAGTAACAAGGACAAACCCAGGGTGTGGGTGCCAGTACTGCACTTGTCCATAGTGACGTATCCAGGATTAAACCTCCAGTGCCCCTCTCCAGGCTCTGGTAAGACTGGATGACTGGGCCACCACGAGCCCTGCCTCGATAAGCTCCTGATTCCTCTCGCTTCACAGCAGTCTCACTGAGCTCGACATCTACCTCTGGACACCTCTGCCCTTGCCCTGATGCACGCCCGAGGGCAGCAAACAAATCTCACAGTCAACCTGGAATGCTCTCCACTGAGTATAAGATCTGAGGATACACCAGATGGCCATTGGAATGAACCAACCAACAAATAAATGAATGAGGAGTAAAGGAATGAAGTAAGTGTGAGCCCAGGGCACACACACTCAGTGATCTTAGTACTCACACCTGCCTTATTCTCCCACTGTTAGCTCTTAGATGCCCAGCTAGCTTTTGTCCAGTTGCCACAAATACAGTAGACTTTGTTGTGCTTTAACAGTATCACATTATCTTCAAACAGCATCCCCCCTAGAGCCAATGGGGAGCTGAATTCTCTTTCTCTCTCTCTCTCTCTCTCTCTCTCTCTCACACACACACACACACACACACACACACACACACAGCTACCTGACCAGCTGCAGTCCCCTGCTGGAGCCTGATTGGTGCTCAGGCCTTCCCCTTGCTGCCTAAAGACCTACTTGCAGACATGGGGTATGTTTTCCTTGTTTCCTTTTGAGATTTAACCCAATGTCCTATAGGAGGAGAGAAATGGTTTAGAAAATAGAGCAAAGAAGGAGGAGAAATTTAACATACTGCATCATCTCCTTATTCACTCATTTACTCATTACTCCACAAATATTTACCAAGCACCCTACTCTGTACTGGAAACTGCCATAGGAATCAGAACTTTTATCTCATTTAGTCCTCCTGACAGTCACATTAGGCAGGCAGGATTTACAGCTAGAGAAACTGAGGTTTAAAGGCACAAATGGAAGAGAGGAGAATACAGGGGACCATGGAGATGGATCACGGGTGAATTGGTGGTGGGCTGCCCAAGGGGAATACAAAATGTAAAAGACATAAATAACAATAAAAAAAAAATAAATTGGAAAAAAAATAAAATAAAGGCACCTGGCTGGTAGATGTTGGGACTACCTCATGTATCACGCATCCACTTGGAAAGCATGTTCATTCTTTGTTTTTCAACCTACAGTTACCATGATGAGGGGCTCAGAGAAGGCCCCAGGTTATCAGTGACCCCTCTCACCCCTCCCGCTGCCTCCTCCATACACATATGCAGTTACCTCTGAGGAGGTGGAGAAAGCAGAGGAAAGTGGTCAGGTGGAGGAGTGGGCCTGCTGCTGGTCAGCAGCATGGGCAAATCAAGAGGGAGAGACGGAATGGCTGCTGGGGACTTGGGACTTGGGCAGGGGTGAAATTCAGAGTCTTGGAGTTTTATTCTGAGAGTAGCTAACCTGGATGGTCATGAAGGCTAAATCAAATATGTGGTATGCTTTCAGATTTTCCTACACTGTAGTGAAAAATCCCAAGTGTGTCTGGGTGGGTAGACAACAAAGAGACAGAAAGAAACCTAGGGGACCACAGCTCCTGTGTCTCCCCCATTCTCCCCATGTCCTCACTTGTTCCCCTATAACCTATGCTTCCCAAAAACAGAGATGGGGAGTAGAGTGAATCCCTTCCTTACTTCAACCCCACCGATGAGTCCCCACCCATGAGGACAAAGGCCAGCTCCTCACCGTGGAGCTGACAGAATGTATTAATTTTCTCTTGCTGCTATAACAAATCAACATCAACCTGGCAACTGATAACAACACAAGTTTATTCTTTTATAGTCCTATGGCCAGAAATTTGACATGGATCTCACTGGCCTAAATTCCTTAAGATTCACAGGTTCCAAGGATACCGATACAAACATCTTGGAGAGGCCACCCTTCTGCCCTGCATGATGGAGTCCTACCTACCCCAACTGTGGCTAGGTAGGGCGCCTTCTGTCAACTGGGCTCAAGAGTTGAACCTCCTCTGTGTTTCTCTACACACCTAGCAAGCTCATTTCCACCCCAGGATCTTTGCACTGACTGTTTTCTCTGTACAGGAGATCTGTCCCAGCTCCTTAAGGGTTGGGCTCCTGTTTTTGCACTTTCACTTAGGAACCCCCTCCTCAGAGAGTCCTTACCTGCCCACTTAGTATGGAACAGCCTCCTGGCCAACTTCTAACATGGCACCCCATTTCAGTTATTTGTCATCTGACTTGTGGGAAAGCTGGCAGAAGTCTAGGAGACCCACCACCGTCCCTAAGGATCAGGAGAGAGGCCCAGACAATCAGGCCTCCTATAACAATGAGATGATCACTCCTCCTGGGGGAGCTGGGAGGCCAGTCTGTGCTGGCATGTGGAGGGAGGGCCAGTGTCCACCTGGCAAGGGGAGCAGCTTCATCGGTCTCTGGCTTGGTTTGCCCAGAATCAAGTTGTGTCCAACAGGGCCCTGCAGGATGAGCAGCCTGGGAGGACATGAGGTTCTAGCTGAAAGACTTCAGGGCAATTTGAGAAACAACTGTGCTTCTCAGCCATATCTTCCTCACTGGTCGTGTCTTACCCTCAACACTTACTGCTCAGTGTTCCATGTGCTAGAAGCTGCCCCCATGAGCAAAAGGGCCTCAACCTTTCTCTCTTTCAGGGCTTCCCTTGACAGGACTTGAGTCCCTTTCCTGCTGGAGAAAGCAGAAGGTGTCATGAAGGCCTCCCTGTCATCTGTCTTCACCCTGACTCTACCCATTTGTGTAAATACAGGTTGGAGGGAGAGGGAGGAGGAATCTCTGGGTCACTGGGATGGAAAGTTTGCAGAAATAACCACAGTCCTTATTCTTCCCCACACCCACACAATGTGCAAGGAGACTGCCAATTCTTCTCATCAAAAGGAACCTCTGCTTTTCTACTTCTGGATATGGGCTGGTCTCCTGACTTGCTGTGGCCAGCAGAGCCCAGGGGAAGTGCTGCCTTGGTTCTCAGGTTGTGTCTCAAGAAGTCTTGTGCTCAGTCTTGGATTGCTGCCACCTCCACCACCATGTGAGAAGGCCTGTGAGCACCCTGGAAGCTGAGAGGCCTTGTGGAGCAGAGCCAGACACACCAGATGGACCACCCTCCACCAGCCAGACCCAGCTGGCCTGTCCACAGATGATTGAACAGTCCGGCTCAAATTGCCACCCTGTTCTGCCAACTCCAGATCCAGAGCTGCTTTTTCAAAACCACAGGCAGGTCCTTGTCTGCCTTGTTCCCAGGCCAGGGCCATCGTAGTGATACCAGGAAAACGGGGCCTTTTAAACTTAAGCAAAGGCAGTGCCCCAATTGCTTACCGGTCACTATATTGTTTCTGCACCCACACGCACATTTACAAGACTACTCAGGTTTAGGGAACAACAACATTGGGATTTACTTAACAAACAGGGAAAAAGCAAAGAATTACTGAAGTCAACATATGGCCGTTTACCTTACTTAAAGCAATATCCAGTCCTTTAAGTCCCAGAAAAGTAACAAAGGTGGCATCTTCCTGCCACTGCTGATGTGGAGCTCCTCTTCCAAACAGTAGGCCACGTTTCCAAAATGGCGTGTTTCTTCTTCTGCAGACATGCAACAATCAGACTGTAGGCCAGGTTCCAACTCATGAGGACGACACAGAACACAACTGGAGATGCTCCCGGAACTGCCGTGGTGCCCCAGCGCAGCACCAGGCCAACAACGCTGCAAACAGCAACTACAGCGGCCAGACGGCCAACAGACTGCACTCACACATTCTAGGAAGGCGCCCGCTTCGGGCCTCTGCCTTCTTCCTTCGGCTGCAGTAAAAACAAAACTGAGAGCAGTTTCTGTCGCTCGGCTACTTGCAAAGCCTCCGAAGTCGCTGGTCCCAAAGTCACTAAAGATTCTAAAAACGCTCATTCCAAAACTCTATATCCGACAGGCTCAAAAACTTCTGGTGTCTGATTTCCAAACTCTCAATCTTGGCAGCTACATTTTCTGCCGCTGATTCCTCTATTCCTACATCATGACAACTACCTTCCCCTTCTCCTTCAGTGCCTTTTATTTCTCATCAGACTCTCCACTCCAAACTGCAAATTTAGCATTTTCCCTGGGGCTATTTATTCTTCTCAGCAAACCCCCTCCAGGGGGCACGACCTCCACCAGACTTTGGACTCAGCCCAGTTACAGTAGGTCATGGGAGCACCTCATATTATGTTGTGGAATACCCCATTTTAGATCGGAATGATTCACACATCCCTGTACCTTCAGCTCATCTCCATGTAGTTGTATAATACAGGAGCTGGTGATGAAAATCCCAACGGCAGGGCTGGGAAATGCTCCCAGCACAGCCACCACGGCAAGGCCCCTAACTGACCATGCCATCCTTTCAGGCTGAGCTTCAGTGACCAACAATCCACCTCCATCCAGACTCTAGGCAGACCCAGGGAATGGATCTGAATCGGCAGCTAAACTGACCACACCATGCTGGGAAGGAACACACCTAGGTTTTCTTTTTCCCACCCTATGTCACCCCATTCATTCTCAGACCGAAGCCTAGGTCTGGATCCTCTCACCCCAACCCCCTCAGACAGTAGGGATGGTGTATGGGGTCATTGTTCCCCCTTTCACTCCTTCCTTGGCTTTGCTCCCACCTATGGCCTCACTGCCACTTCCCTGGGCACATCCGACTCCCCAGCTACAATGCAGGGATAGGGGTGCCACAGCTGACTGCTTGAAAGTTTTCGTGGAGAAAAAGGGTAACATCTACAGTAGGAAAGGGACTTGGAAAAGCCTAACCATAGAGAATTGAAAGCTCATTCTCCTGAGAGTAAGCCAGAAAAGAAAAAGACAAATGATCTAGAACGTATCTCCAGCCCAGGTGGAAGTCCGTGGGCAGCTGTGAGGCCACAGCAGGACTAAGGGTTTGGACTCCAGGGAAAAGCAGCTGACAGCAGCAATCATGCTTTTGTAGATGAGGGACAGGGAAAAGAAGATGAACTTCAGGAAAACTAAAAGGCTGCACAAGAAAGGAAGTTAATTTTAGTAGACTGTGTGACTGTGCAGTGAAGAGCAGAACAAAGCACTAATCTGTTAATGTAGAAGAGCCATTGTTTAGAAATGCAGAGTGCTTTTCAGGGTACTTAAAAGCAGTTGTCTTAGAGAGAGAGGACTTCGGACCAATTTCTTTTCATTGTTTAATGGAGACACCATTGGTTTACAGCACTGTGTAAGTTTAGGAGCACAAATTCATTATAGATGTAAACACCATACCACGCCCACCATCACAATCAAATTGACCCCTGTCTCCCAGTTCCAAACACCTCCCATCTTCTTTCCCTCTGGTTACCTCCATTTTGTTGTCAGAACCAAAGGGTTTATTTATGTTTTGCTTTGTTTGTTTTGGATAAAGAAGATTGGGTAAGGAAGATGTGGCATATGTATACACAATGGAATACTACTTAGCTATCAAAATGATGGCATCCTCCCATTTGCAACAACAGGGATGGACTGTTATGAACTGGATGGTGATTATGCTAGGTGAAATAAGTATCCTAGCATAAGTGAAAGAGAAAGACAAATAATGGATGATTTTAGTCATATGTGAACTAATTTCTTAAAAATCTCAAACTACCAGAAATCACCTAAAGGAAAAAAGCTAACCTAAAGAGTTCTGTAATTATCAAAGAAATTGAATTCATAGTCAAAAACCTTCCAGAAAAGAAGCCTTGAGTCCCACATGATTTCAATGGTAAATTTTACTAAATATTCCAAGAAGAACTAACATCAATTCTACACAATCTCTTACAGGAAACAGAAGAGAAAGGAGCATTTCAAGTTTCATTTTTGAAGCCTAGATAACAAAACCAGGCAAAGACTGTAGAAGAAAACTATAGAGCAGGCATTAGCAGTCCACAGGTCTCTGTTGCAGCTATTGAACAGTGTGACTGAGTGCTGAAAACAGCTATAAATGATACATGAATGAATTGAGGTGACCAGCAATCCAATTTCTGATATTGACCCAACAGAAATGCATATTTGCACTCACACAAAAACTGTATGGAAATGTTTACAGCCACTTTAATCATAAATGACAAAACACTGGAAATGACACCATGGGTGTCATTCAGTTCAAGGGGTGAATTGATAAACTGTAGTCGCCACCACAATGGAATATTACACAGCAACAAAAAAGAACACTGCATACCATGGAACAATCGTAAATGCATTTAACAGAAGTCAGATTCAAAGGTCATGTACTTTCACAATTACATTTATATGAAATTATGGAGAGGACAAAGCTCAAGTAATGAAGGGTAGCTCAGAGTTGGCAGAGGTTGAAGTGGGTAGAGGGCATGACTACAAAAGGTCACTTTTGGGGTGGTGGAGCTGTTCTGTATCCTAACTGCAGTGGTTATCACATATAGAACATAGTTTTATGGCTAAAATCATGAAAATATACACCTAAAGTATTTTTTAAATTAAACTGTGAACAGCAATGTATCAAGTAGGAGGAGACAACCAAAAAATGAAGCTTTGATGGTGGAATTTGGAACCTTGTGACATGAGGTCACAAGGAGAAACTCGGAGGAGGGGAGCATCCTTCTGAAACACCATAGTACCTCCACCCCACACTCAGGAGTAGGCCAAGAGCCTGCACTTCCTGTTCAGCCAGAGACACTATAGGAAGAAGAGGGTGAGGTGTACTGATTTTTTAAGTGTTCTCCCTGTTTTGTCTCCCCAGCAGGACTGTTTCTCTTCTGGTGGGAAGGCCCAGTGGGCATTGGTGTTGAGAAAGGGTGCCTACTGGTGGGACCCCCACACTGCTCAACCTTCCCTCCTTCCTCACGACCGCCTATTCTCCATCAGTAGGTCACCAAAATCTGCAAAATACCTCAGGACAGATGTACCGATAAGAGGGAAACGAGGAAAGTCCTGGAGGACGGCAGGAGAGACAGGGCGATTGCCTGTTTCCACAAGATCACTGCTCCAGATCTTTGCAGAAAGAGACCTCCTACTCCCCTGCAGAGTGCACACATGCATACACATACACACCATCCCGCCATGCAAACATTCACACAGATACATGCATACAGTTACAATCATAAGCACCAGCACACAGCACACGCACACACACACGCACACGCACACGCAAACGCACACACACACACACACTTTCTATTTCCCTTGCTCTGCTACCAAAGTCACTGGTACACAGAGGAATCCCAGACAGGACTGTGGGTGCTGCCACAAGGAAATCTCACTGCCTCTGCCTAGGGACCCTGGATTGCTGTGTACCCACTAACTCCTCCTTGGCAAGACATAGCCCCAAGGGGTACATTTTATTTTCTAAACACTTGCTGAGTCTACACCAGCCAATAGATCTTACTGCTGGGTTCAGGAGCCCCAGGGCTCATACCGTGTTCAACTCCGGTAAATTTTGGGTCCATGATCACATCAGGTTCTTGAGAGTCCAATCTTGTGATCACTGTGAATTCCTCTGAGCTCACCCTCCCATAGGCCCACGGCTTTTTAAATTTGAAAGCTGGAGTTCTACTGCATCTCAGGGACCTCCTTGATTAGAGTTACCAGGGACAATTAAAAGAAAGACTGATGTCCAAGCCCCAATCCAGACCCACTGAGTCAGGATTTCTGGGCTGAAGCCGGCATCAAGATTTCTAGGAAGAAGGGCCTCCCCGGTGGCGCAGCGGTTAAGTGCTGCGCTGTGGAGCTGTCGGCAGCGGTAAGTTCGACGCCCGCCAGGGGAGAATCCCACATGGTGCGGCAGACCTCTCCTGCCTCGCCCGCTGCTCCCCTCAGCAGTGTAGTTCTGATCTGCCTGTTCTGCTCCCCGCTCTGTCTCTGGTGAACCCTCTCGCCGCCCCACACCTCTGGCCTGTACCCCAGCTTGTATGTATAAATAAAATAAATCTTTAAAAAAAAAAAAGATTTCTAGGAAGAAGCTGGCCAGGTCATGTGTTGTGCAGGCAGGGCCAGCCCAGAGACTGCTCAGCCCCACCCTGCTGAGACCAGACCAGTAGACCCAGCTCCAGTCATCCCTCTGAGCTCCTACTGTAGCTGATCCCTGGGTACTAACTCCAGATGTGGACACTGTCCCTGGTGCCTTGTCATGGGAAGACAGACAATAAACCCCAAACCTGCCAAAATAAATTATTACAAACGTGATCAGTCTTATGCCAGAGTCCTTCAGAGGAACATAATGGAAAACAAAAGAGGGGAGGGAAGGGACATATTTACAGGGGGTTGGGGAGGCCTCTGCGAGAGGCGCTTCTTTGAACAAAGACCCAAAAAGAAGGAGCCCTATAAAGAAGGTTCCACCATGCACAGGGACACTGAGACTTCGTTAGGGCTAGGCAGAAGCCCCCAACCACACAGGACTTGCAGTGTATGAAAGTATCACTCGAAGTACTAGATCAACTTCTATGGCCAATTCTTTGACTCCCTTCCCCTCATAAAGGCCAATGAGACAGGGCTTTTGCAGGTAAAGAAACCAAAGTTTAGAGGATAAGGAATTTGAGAAGGATTGGATATGGCAGGGCAGAGATTGACCCAGAGATTGAACCCAGATCTTCCAGGAACAGTGTCTGAGAGAGCTCCTGTTTCTGCTCCTACAGCAGTTGCCAACATCTAAGGCTGCAGAGGTCTCACCTATTTTCCAGGTAACCTTGAGAGACTATTAGCCCAGTAAAGCAGACAGTGGCAGGGCAGGGCTCCTGAGTATCTTCGCCACATTCTTTCCACGTATCCCCTCCATTGGCTTTGGATGACTTGGGGATGTGCCTACCTATCGCCCTGTGCTTCTGGTTAGACTCTGGGTCTGAGATTTTGTATTGTCTTGCAATTTGCCAAGTGGGTGGGGACCCCTTTTTCCCATGGGTGGATTCATTGTGGCCCCAGGCTAGGCTTCTGCTTCCAGAAGGCTGAGTATCTTCCTTTAGTGCCTCCTCACCACTTCTTAACTAACATCACCAATGGTGTAGCTGAACCAGGTTGTCCCTGCCTGGAATCCTTTCCTGCAACCCAGATTCTAGGTAGCCAAGGAGATCTGCACAGTTCGGGAATTTAGTCCATGGACTAGTGTTTGTGGGAAAGGGGAGTCTGGAGCTCAACGAAGACTAAATTTACTCCACTCCTTCCTGGCTGTGTGACCTTGAATAAGTCACAGTTGCCCCAGGCCACACAGTTCCTGCATCTGTAAAATGGTATGGCAATAATTCAAATCTCAAAGAACTACTCTGAGAATTAACTGCCTGAAAGATGCCTAGCAAAAACCTAGCATTCATCAGGCTCTCAGTAAACTCCTGCAGGCCTGCTTCCCTTAGTGATCCCTTAGCTGAGGACCCACTGTCGGGGTACTTGCCCACTCAGTCCACAGCTCACACCCACCCCAGAGACAGGGGTCTCTGGCTGCCAGAGCTAACCTAGAGGTTACTAGACCCGCATTCTCTGCAATTTCAATTCCACCTTTAGAAGGAGACATTTTTATCTGCATTCTTATCTTAATTTTAACCACCCGTTCATAACGGTCAAATAAATAAATCCAGTAGGACTCCAACAAATGCAAAAGGGCAAGGACAAGAAAACTAAACAGGCGGTATGTGTGGGAAAGCAAATGTAGTCTCACAGACTCCGGATGAGAACACTTGAGAAACCTCTGGCCCACTTCAGCCTGGGACACGCTACAAAATGCAAAGTCCTAGCCCTTTTAAAAGTTGGTAGTGGTAATTTCAGTTAGAAATTTAAATGCTGGGGCCTCCCTAGTGGCGCAACGGGCAAGCGCAGCACTATGAAGCTATACAGGGAGTTCATTACCCGGCCAGGGAGCTTCCCACATGGTGCAGCAGACCTCTCCTGCCTCACCCGCTGCTCCCCTCAGCAGTGTACCTCAGTCGATCTGCCTGTTCTGCTCCCTACTCTGTCTCTAGTGAATCCTCTCACCACCCCACACCTCTGGCATATACCTCAGCTTGTATGCATAAATAAATCTTTAAAAAAAAAAAGAAATTTAAATGCTGGAGGTTGGAGAGCTGGGACGTTCTCGGAGTACTTGGGCGAGAGGGAACTCTTACGGAGCCCCAGCCTAGACAGAAGTCTCATAAATCCCGGGGTAATGCTCGTCCACCCCGCAATTCTCACGTGGAGCCCTCTCCCCCAGTGGACAGATGCTTTGACACAAACTGCTCCCCGGTCCTCCCAGAAATGTGGCTGGAGATGGGTCTGATCTGACAGATGGGGTATCCCATCTCTGAAAATTGAAAGCTGGCCCAAGAATCTCTCCAAGCCCCTAGCCTCAACCCACTGCAGTGAAATGTGGCGAGCCCAGGTCCTCCCGCCTTGGCGTTGCTTCCCCTGCAACCCCGACAGGGGAAAGGTGGGAGGGACACTGACCTGGGAAGCCCGCGATTCGGGGCAGGCGAGGAGCAGCAACAGAAGGAAGAGCGCCCGGGGACAGTTGGGCACCATCTTGCCAATCGGAACCTTTCTGCTTGGGAAGGGGAAATAACTTTGTCTGCCTTTCCTGCCGAGTTTGTCCCAGCGGGTGCCGCGCCGCCCCTGCAGGGTGCGGGGCTCCGCGCCGCCCAGGAGCGGCTCCGGCAGGCGGAAGGCGGGAGTCGGCGAGCGCTGCCGCTCCCGAGGCGCGGCGTCGGTCCAGGTGCGCAGCGCGCAGGTTTAGGACCACCCGCGCCCACGAGCGTCCGCAGCCGCCGCACGAGACAGCTCCGGCGAGGCCGGGAGGCGCCAGCCCCTTGGCCAAGGCCAAGGAGGAGGGGCTGCCCGGCCAGGAATGCGCCTGGGAGCGCGCCCAACCCGCGCGGCTCCCCGAAGAGGCCGGGCGAGAGGCCGAGGCATCCTTAGGGCCCTCGCAGGGAAGGGCAGCCGAGGCAGCTCGGCCGGTACCCTGCACCTACTGGAGTCTGGGAATCCACCCTGGGTTGAGCCGCTCTGACAGGCCCGTTTCCCATCTAGGGATACTGAGGCTCATATCATGTAGGCACGTTTCGTAGAGCCGAGATTCTAATGCAGGTTCATCTTACTTCGAAGCCCACACAAGGCCAAAACTTCCTCAGAAACCAGGACCAGTTTGACCAGGAGATAGGAGTCATAAACTTGACATGAGTTAAATGAAATTCTCCATGAGACTAGCATCTTTTTAAATAGTGCTGTTGGGACAAGAACACACATCCTACAGACCTAGTTTTACAGTCTTCTGCTTCCCAACGGATGGAGAAACTCAGCTTAACATGGAGGCCGGGTTATCGGAGCTTTGGATGGTCAGCTGAAATTTGGGCAGCTCCTGGAAAACATTATTTCCTTTCTTACTGGAAGAAAGTTTTCAAAAGCCCACACTGCAGATGTCCTGGTGAACATCAAGTCTGGTGAAGCTGCAAAAATAGATTTCCTTTTCCAATTTCACTTATTAGAGCCCACTCAGAAATCAGGGAATGAACTTGGAAGATTGCAGCCGCTGGCAGGAATTGTTTTCTTCTTTTCTTTTCTTTTTCTTTTTTTTTTTTTTTTAGGAATTGTTTTCTATTGGAAGCCAGAAAGGAAAGTTGGTGCCCCTTGGAAAGCAAGGGGCTTGGGACTGGGGGTGAGCCACCTGGGCAATCATTACCTAAAAAATCCTACTGTGCCTCTCCCTCCCCTTCCTGCCAAAGGAAGTAGAGCCCGCCAGTTAATCTTACTGGCATTCCTAGTCAAACATCTTGGAGAGAGACCTGGACAGAATAGTGCTGCTCCCTGTCCAGGTGGAGGGCATCAGGTAGGCAAGGCCCAATCCTGGGCTGCCCGTGGGAACTGTGGTTTTCTGCCTCAATCTCTCATGTGTGTGCTGTCTATGCTAAAGCCCAGTGTCCTCTCTCTTTCTATCCCCCACCCCAGTAATGAAAGGGTTCGTTCTGGTCAGTATGGCCGTGTTTATTTTGTATTTTATCCCACCTTGTGTTTATAGGACAGCCTACCCTGGAAGGCCAAACCTTCTTAGCCCTGCTCTGGCTGTGTGCTGAAAACCACACATTGGCAGATGTAAGCAAACCTTCTTCTCTCTTCTCATGCCCACTCCATGGTTTCCTAGAGCTGGAAGAGACTTCTGACTTCACAGATGAAGAAACTGGAGTGGGGTACGACTGAGTGACTTGCCCAAATTGTGCAAATCCAGGGTCCCTTCCCCAAGTTGGGTTGTTTTCAAGACAGGTCAGCTTCAACCTAACCCACCTTTGACTTACATGATCATGGGATTTCAGGGATTTTTAATGACAGGAATAGATTTTTTTCCTCCTTTTCAAAAAAAAATTTATCAAGCATTTCTAAGTTTGAAAAGGATTCCCCCCCGCCCCCTCTATTTACTAATTTGTGTTTGTTATCCTTGTCCTATGACAGCCTTCTGTTTGGTGTTCTGATGTCTGGTCTGAATTACCCTTCTAAGGTCCTGCTGCTCCATCATCACTGTCCCTTGGCTCTCTGTCCTCAACTGCCCTTGATCTGTAGTTATTGAGGAGATCCCCAGTGGCCCAGAACCTGTCAAAACTGCCTAAAAGCAGGCAGACCATGAAAATAAGCCCAGTACCCTTTATTAAGAACTCCCCAAACTAACCCTTGACTTAATAAAATGGGCCTATCAGAAACATTTTTCCTGTTTCCTCTATATTTAGTTTTCATGAGAATATTTTAAGTGTTGGGGATTGGCAGGGGTATACATGTCTGAGGAAAATATTTTAAAAGTTTTCTGGCAGAATCTATTGCCATCTCTTGGGATTGGTGCTCTGATACAGTCATGTTCCCTGTATAATCTGGGGATGAAAAATGAGACAAGGTTTGTTATAGAAATCTGTTTAAGACCAAGCCAGAAGCAGCCCTCAGTCTGAAGTCGTCATTCCAGGGCTGTCCTGCTGGACCTCTCAGTCCCTCATGGTGTCACACACCATGTGGCTTACCCTTGTAGGTTTCATGGGCTTCTCTGTGAGTTACCTGTGGCTGAATCTTGCCTGTTAGTTCATTCTGGGCTCTTTCTCTCCCTTTACCTCCTTCAATCCCACGTTCATCTGTGATTCTAAATATCAGTCACGAAGCACTTACCAAGGGTCCCAGGGATAAAGCTATGTTCCTGTGATAACAGGATTGTCCTGTGGTAACCTGACACAAGTTCACAGAGTAGGAACAGGGGCGAGCAGGAATTCAGTGACATAGTTTAATTCATTCATTACACAAATATTTATCAAGTGCTGCTCCAGGCATGGCCCTGTGTGAAGCACTACATTAAGCTTTCACATGACATCGAGTCCTAGCCAACTAAACCATACAGTACAGCACTGAACTTTGAAATTATTTTCTGCTTGTGTATGATGTCATGACATCTAGACAAGGTTTTTCCCTCTGGAAAACTGTTTCCAATTTTATAAAATGAAAATCTATGGGAAAAAAAGATCTAATTATTCTGTGATTAAAGACCAAACACCAGCTAACATCTGCCAAAAGGAGGAAAACATGGCAAATCCGTGAATGCCATTCCAAACTGAAGTCCTAATGCCTCTGGAAGGGACAGAGTAGTGGCTGCAGTCAAGGACAGAGTCCTCGAAATCTTACACACCTGGATCAAATCTTACCCCATGCATGCTGCAATGTAGTCTTGCAACTCTCCTAATCTTTATGAGCCTCATTTTCTTCATGTATATAATGGAAACAATATTTGTCTGAAGAGTTTTACTAAGTTTCAAATACTATTAAGTGCCTAACATTGTGCTTAGCACATAGTAGGTGCTTAGTTCTTGGGGCATTGTCTAGATTTACTGGTGGTCTTTCATACAGAGAAATATGAGGGGACTAACATTTCAGTAGGCTAGGCCTTCTGTTAAAAATGTCCCAAGTGTTTTCATTTATTCCCTCACAACAACACAGGGAAATGGGTCCTATTATCCCCATTTTACAGACTGGGAAACTGAGACTTGGAATACTTCAATAAATTGTCCAAGATCAAACAGCAAGTTAGTGACTGGGAGAGAGGATTTACACCTGGGCGAGTTTGTTCCCTGAATAGACTCTCTGCTGCCACACTGTAGTAGAAACTACACACAATGATTTGCTCATTATTCTTAATCAAGGTTTGATGTTTTCTAAGGCAGATTTATCAGAATTAGCTTCAAGTATAATTTTTCAGAAATAATATTTTTGCTGTAAACTGAGACTGATACTGGGCAAAATGGGGCTTCAAAATTGGCCAAAGGCAGTACCTCAATTGCTTACCGGTCACTATCTTGGTTCTGCACCCGAGCGCACAATTGCAAGACTACTCAAGCTTAGGAAACAATAACAATGGGATTCATTTAACAAACAGGGAAAAAGCAAAGAATTACTGAATTACTTCTTTTACCTTACTTAAAGCAATGTCCAGTCCTTTAAGTTCCAGAAAAGTAACAAAGGTGGCGTCTTCCCGCCACTGCTGAGGTGGAGATCTTCTTGCAAACAATAGGCCACATTTCCAAAATGGTGTCTTCCTTCTTCTGCAGATGTGCAACAATCAGACTGTAGGCCAGTTTCCAACTCAAGAGGATGACACAGAACACAACTGGAGATGCTCCTGGAACTCCCGTGGTGCCCCAGCTCAGCATCAGGCCAACAACACTGCAAACAGCAACTACAGTGGCCTCACAGCCCAACAGACTGCACTCACACATTTTAGGAAGGCGCCTGCTTCGGGCCTCTGCCTTCTTCCTTCGGCTGCAGTAAAAACAAAACTGGGAGCAGTTTCTGTCGCTCGGCTACTTGCAAAGCTTCCAAAGTCACTGGCCCCAAAGTCACTGAAGATTTCAAAAATGCTCAATCCGAAATTCTATATCCCGGCGGCTCAAAAACTTCTGGCGTCTGATTTCCAAACTCAATCTTGGCAGCTACATTTTCTGTCGCTTCTTTTCCTGCATCATGGCGATTGCTTCCTCTATTCCTTCAGCGTGGTGGCTGCTTCTTCTTTTCCTCCATTATGGAGACTACTTCTTTTATTTCCATTATGGCGACTGATTCCTCTATTCCTTCAGCATGGCAACTACCTCTTCCATTCCTATATCAGGCAACTGACTTCCCCTTCTCCTTCAGTCCCTTTTATTTCTCATCAGAATCTCCACCCCAAACTGCAAATTTAGCATTTTCCCTGGGGCTATTCATTCTCAGCAGCAAACCCCCTCCAGGGGTCACTACCTTTACCGGACTTTGGACTCAGCCAGTTACAAGACCATACAGAGGCAAGTTAGACCTAATGATAATGACCTCCAAGGAATCATCAAAATTAATTCTGGGTAGGTGAGCTTCACTGCCTTCCAAAATTAATTTCCAGGCCTAGAATTTAATATTGTTCAGAATGAGATAGTTTTGTTAGATAGCTCTGTTTGCCACTCAAGGGCCCTCTCTGCATCCTTTCCCATCCAGCACTTTGTCCCAGAGGCCAACCTGTAGGAAACACTTCAACAGACTTGCGGTGCTCTCTGTCCTCTGGTTTGGTGTAAACATTTTATAAAAATATAGTCATACAATATCTGTTTTGTGTGTGTGTGTGGCTACCTTCTTTCACTAAACATAATGTTCTCAAGTTTCACCCATAGTGTAGGATGTATCAGGACTTCATTGTCTTTTATGGCTGTTGGTGGGAATACGACTGAGCCAGCCTTTATGGAAAACAGTATGGAGTTTCCTCAAACTATTAAAAATAGAGCAGATGGATGATCCAGCACTTCTAGTCCTAGCATCCATTCGAAGAATACAGAAACACTAAACAAAGGGATATATGTGCTCCTGTGTTCTTCACCACCCTGTTCACAATAGTCAAATGATGGAAACAACTAGTGTCCTATGACAGATAAATGGATACAGAAGATGTAGTATACAAACACAAAGGAAAAAGAAACTTTGTTCAGGACAATATGGATGTCACTGGAGGGGATTATGCAAAAAAAAAAAATAAAATCAGAAGGTGGAGTCAGTTACTTGTGAACTATCCAGAAGCCAAACAAAAGGTCAGAAAAGCCAAACTAACAACAAACCCTGGAAATCTGACTATGAAACAGAAGGTTACCAAAGGGTATGGGGGAGAATAAAGGAAGAGCAAGAATGGTTGCTTTGGTGGAGGACTATGGGTTTTTTGGTGGTGGGTGTGGTGTAGTAACAACACCTGAAGGGAGAGATTCTATCCCTCTAAAACACAAAGGCCAATGTAAACCAATGTTACTTCAATTTAAGTGTATATATATATAAAAGGAAAGATAGGAAGGGAAAAAAGGAGAAATTATTAAAAAGCAATAATTATTATTAAAATTATTAATTTTATAGTTATTGAAAAAGCTAATTTGTTCATTCTCTTGATAATTCTTTGAGAACAGGTACATTAATGCCCAAACTTTTATTTTTAAAGGGAAGATAACATTTATGGACTAGAATATTTAATCTTAGTATTTGCTACAAGTAAAATAGACCCTGTCACTCTCTGGATCCCACTATGCCCTAAGGAAATATCCATTTATCAAGAGCCAGCGTATTATATACTCAGTATTGTGACTATGTAGAGATGGGCTAGAACAAAAGACAACAAAATCATGTAAAATGACACAGCAGGGGATAACCAAAGCACGTAAAATGTATTTTAAGCTGTGTTGTGGAATTCAACCTTCTGTGGCACCTCTCACCCATTGACCCCCAAATACCCAGTGGTGATAAAAGCTAATAGCAGACTGGCTTCAAGTCTGGCCTGAAGGACCTGGGTTCAATGACGCTTTCCTGCTTCCCCACCTTCTTATATGTAAAATTGTAACAGGGTGGTCCCCAGGAGAAAGAGTGTGTCCCAGGTTCCCTGTCCCACCCAAGGTAGGGTGGAACTAAGCAGGATTTAAGAAGCTGAAAAGACACACACGGAGGTCACACACAGAGGAGACACACAGACAGAAGACAGGAGGAGATGGAAGAAGGATGGAAAGCCAGCAGAAGCCCAAGGAGCAGAGAGACTTGTAAAGAAGCTGCACTGGCCTGGACTGATTGAAATAGACGTGGGTGAGAGACCCGTGGGGAGGTTAACGATGGCCGTGTTGATTTTGGCTTTGATTTTGTTCTGTTCCTCTCAGAATTGTCTGACTGTATCTGACCCTTTTGGATAGGTCCCTGCCAAAAGGTATTTTGGTTCCTCCCAGAATTGTCTGGCTGTTTCTGACCCTTGTGTGTGGGTCCCTGCCAAAAGCTGTTCTAGACTTGTGGCAGGCTTTCGAGACTTGCTTTGGGCCAATCCCATTTGGGTGGACTTGTACCCACGAGGAGTTGGTTAACATTGGGTGCTTGACTTAGAATATATTCTTTTTCTTCCCTGTCCTTTCTAATTGTATTAAAGTCTGTTTCCACAAAAGGTCCTTTATGTTTTGTAATGATTAGGCGGATGGCAGAACCCATTTAGTACAGGGCAGGTCTGGGGTTTCCGGGGTGTCCCTCTCCCTGCCCTGTAACAAAATGATCTCAGAAGCCCCTTCCAGTTTTTAAGTTCTAATTCTGAGGGAAATTGGAACTATATTTAAAAATGGTAATTTGTGCATGTTTTCTGTTCTGTCTCAGTGGAACCACAATGAAGACAAACAGAGAGAGTGTAAAAGAGCGAAGTAGTTTATTAGGAGCTCTGGGGCCGAGGCCAGACGCACTGACAAGAGAGTCGGAGGGGCGTCTGCGCCGGTGGGGCGGTGAAGGGGGCTTATAAGGATTTTCTTAGGTTTGATTCCTCAGGTTGAGTGATAGCCGTTTGTTTTCCCCCGCTGTTTGTCTTCCGGGCTAGCAGAGCAGTTGTAAATTCCTGGTGAAGTCTGGAGTGATTGTAAATTCCTGGTGAGGTCTTATCTGCAGTTCCCTAAACTCCTGGTAGGGTCTGAGGTGATGCCTGTTATGGGCTTTTCAGTTCTTATCAACCAGAACATTTTCTAATAACCTTTAGCTGTGTTGTAAAGTCCTGAGCACCTGGTATTTTATCAGGATAGTCTTTGTGTAAAAAAGTGTTTTACTTGATCTCTCAATTTGTTTAATGGTATTTGTGAAGTAAAAGTATACATTTTTTACAGGCAAGAATGTTTAGAAGCCAAAAATGTTGAGATTAGAACACTTCAGAGACATTACTTTGGCACCATCTACTGGATAGCTTTATAATTTTTTCTGTACATTAACTTTCATTGCAGTTTCTTAATATTTTCCCAAAATAATTTAAAGGAAATATTGGCAAAATTATTTACATTTGAATTTGGTACCATACCAGCTTACGTCAGTTGGAATTTAGCTGTAGATCCACTACCACTAGGCAAGTACAGGACTTGCCCTGGGTAACTTCATTTAAACACATGTAAATAAAAGTAGCCTGTATTTGAATTTCATAAGGAGGAGCTTGTTTCAGCTGGGTCTTGGGTAGCCCCTCTGACAATCACTGCTACGTGTTTTGTAACAATTTTAACTGCCTTGTGTAGGTCTGTGCAAAGGCATTTTGGACACATTATCTGACTTGTATGACAAGGAAACTTGTATTTGTTAAATGAAACTTCCCTTCTCCCCAGGACTCTGAGGATAATCCTTCAAGGATGTGTGCCACCAGCACTGTCTCAGCTTTGTCACCTGCCAGGAGGGTGAGTTTTGGCACATTATTTAACCACTCTGATGCCTTGTTTCTATCTATAAACCTAGAAGCTTTATCTACTTTATTGGTCACTGTGAGAATGCAATGATTAAGAAAGCCTGGCACTAAGTACTGCCTAAGTGGTCATCACTGTTAAGTCCCAGCTTTTCCTCTGGGATGACCCATCTTGACCACCTCCAAGGATAGGATAATTTCTTCTTTTTTCTTTTTTTAAGATTTATTTATTTATGCATTAAAGAGCTGGGTGTAGGCCAGAGGTGTGGGGTGGTAAG
The DNA here is from genome assembly GCA_004024925.1 of Scalopus aquaticus. NCBI lineage: Eukaryota > Metazoa > Chordata > Mammalia > Eulipotyphla > Talpidae > Scalopus > Scalopus aquaticus. Next base: position 37,521 of record PVIJ01005119.1, read on the forward strand.
AGGTTTCACCAGAGGCAGAGTGGAGAGCAGAACAGGCAGATCCACTGAAATACACTGCTGAGGGGAGCAGCGGGTGAGAAAGGAGAGGTCTGCTGCACCATGTGGGAAGCTCCCTGGCTGGGATACAATTCAGTAGCTGCTGATAGTTTCATAGTGCCAAGACTTAACCCCCATGAAGAAAATTCCCCATGTTCCATCTGTCTGAGGCAAAGTGGACTTATTTATGAATGAATGAAGCTGTGATATAAGACAATCTTTGTTTCTAGATGTCATATACCCTCATTATGCATGTTTATTTTTTTTTTTTACCTATTTATCTTATGTAACTGGGAAAACATAGAAAGCCCCTTAAAAATCTCTCCTAATCCATTGCCCCAAATAATCTGTGGTTGAAGCCATCAGTTGTCCATCCAAATCCGACCTCTCTTTTCATGGGAGACTAGGCAGGCATATGGCTCTTGACATTTCCTAGTCTAACTGGCCATTTGCCATAGCAACGAGATGTTTCTGCCAATGGAATATGCTAAGAAGTGGTATGCACACATCCAGGGGTAACCCCCAAAACTTTCCAGGCTGGATGAACATTTCCCTCTGCTGACAGGCTCTAAGAGATGGTGGATGTACAAGATAGAAATAAATTTTGGGTTCCCAAGGGACCAAGTGGAGATATGCTCACCTCTACATCTACCCTAGAATTGTCCTATGATCAAGAAACAAACTTCTTGCCTTAACCTACTGAAAGGTTGGTACAATTTGACCACCCCCCAGTTGAACCTAAACACCAAATGGTCCTAGTGATACATTCTACTGGATCATTTCTCCACTTAAGACTCCACATACATGACTTTGTATCATATTTCTTATAAGCATTTTTTCTTTTATTGTAATTCATGATAGTTTTACGGTTGCAGAGTATTCAATAACCTACTGCTGGTTGAACCGTAATTCATGGAACTATTGTTGACATTCTTTCTAACTTTGTCTCTACTTTAAATAATGCTATACTAAATACTTCGTATGGAAGCCTTTTTCTACATTTGGTATTGTTTTTAAGACACCACCAGAATGGGCAGTATTTGAAAGTTATAAACATAGTTGACCTTTTTTCCACAAAAAACTGAATCCATGATGTTACCATCAATGAGTATGCTCATTTCAGTCTACTAGAGCAAAAGGGTCTTGCAAATATTTATAATAGTGTAAACATATAAATTTGATTTAAAAAAATTCCTTTTTGCTTTTTATTTCTGTGCTTACTACTGAGGTTGAACACTTTGCCATGCTTATTAGTTGTACCTCTTAAGAACTTTATGTCCTGTAATCTACTGGAGTATGTATTTCTTATAGATTTATAACTTAGCACTAGTAGATATTATCAACAGCCAGTCATCCAAAATTCCAGAAGGTATTTTATTACGTCAGAACAAATATTAAGGCACAAAAATACATCAATTTTTTCAAACAAAATTCTTTGAAATAGTTTTGTCCTACATTCAAAACAATTTCTTCCAAATTATACAATAATTTAACCTTTTAAAATAGAAAAATATAACTTCTTACACCCCTAAACTTTCTCCCCAGATAAATGTTTCCCTAGTTCTAAAGATGTTGCTTAATGCAGTAGTGAGCCCTGCATTAGAATGTACATCTCCTTAAAAATCTAGTTTTGTCACATGTATATTTGATATGTTTAGAACTTTAACCAGTATGTTAAACTTCTTATAAGTGTAAGGCCTGGTGTTTTGTATTGCTATTGCATGCTGTTGATCAGACTAAGACAAAAGTACGCAGACAAGTGACATATAAATTTAGTTTATGTCTCAACTTTAAACCAGTCATGTATAGCCTAATTTAATGACTCAAACCCCTTTAAAAAAGGAATTAAAAATCAACTTTATATTTACATTTTTATACTTTCAGTCTTGACATTACAATAGTGCAAACAATGTACAGCAATTTTGTACTGTATTACAGGAGGAAAGTTAGTATTCTCTATGGTATATGAAAATTTTTAGTAATTTTTTTTTTACAAGTAAGGGAATACCCTCTCTTCAGCTTAAGAAGTTCAAATATTCAGACAGTTCAATACTAATCTAACTCAAACCATGAAAATTTTCTTTTAAGCAAATTTCACACGTCATATAAATCTTAGATAAGTTGCATAAGAACACTTAACCATTTTGGTTAGAAACTTGTACAAACTAGACTCATCCTCAGATCCCTTCATTAAAAGGGACACCCATCTTGATGGCATTGTAAAAATAAATGGATCTGATAGCCTCAAAGACCTTGATGATGTTTCTGGAAACTTCATGCAGAAGCAGGGATCATGAGCTGTGCAGTAACCCTGGGTATAACTTCACCCAGTGTCTTCATGTGAACTACATCTATGGTGCCAGGGTTTATATATGAAGGTCCTTCATAGGAATATTCAATTAGGGTCATGAGACAGCAACAGATCACACAATTATTATTAAAAGTGACAGAGTTTAAGTCCTTTGAGAAACCATATTTCTATCAAAGCTAAGAGGAGAGCATTCTGCTTTCTCTAACTGATGAGAAGTTTGCATTTCAACCTGTAGCTGAATCTTGGAGGCAGGCTCATTTCTCTTTCCAACTGCAGAAAATGTGTTTTTATAAATACTACGGAGAGTATGTCTGAAGCCGTTTCCTTTATCATCACACCTACCATCAACTCCCCACTCCCACTTTACTAAATATGCAAGTCCTACTGGCTGGAAGCTCAAGAGTCTGCATTTTGAAATTCAATTAGAACCCCATGGTGAGCTGGAGGGTCAATCTGACTCAAAATCTGAGGCGTGGTACTAGACGAAAATGTTGGGAACAAGAATTGGTCATCACCTCCAATCTGAAACAACTGGGCAGAGGGTGACATACACCAAAACCAGAATGGACATAAATGCTGGGAAATTGCAGTGGGTGATTGGGACCCCATCACTGTCGCAGAAACTGAAATAAGGAATGGAGTCCACACTATTAACTTAGAAATTCTTCTCTAGGACGGATATTGTAAAGTAGTGACATCTTGAAACCCATGCCTTTTTCAGCAGTGTTTGACAACATTTGGATTTCACTACAGGAAATTAATTTTGAAAGTATTATTCAAGGATAAAACTACTTGAAATAAATTTTCACTAACTTCTCTAATACGAGAAAATAAGAAATGAATTGAAAAGGCAGGATTTCAAAGAAAAACTTGTTTTGTAGCTTCACACACAGAGAAAAGGTTATATTTGTTTGTTAACAGTTAGGACATTAATGCTTTTTAATCAACAGTCCCTGAAGTTATTCTCAATGCACAAGATTAAAACTCTTCAAAGAAAGACACACAAGATTCCAACTTTAATTCCTATTCTAAATGACCGCTACCCCAGAATCTTTGGTCATGAAAGTAGCAAAACATCACATTTCTATCATACTACATTCAACTGCCTTTCAAGTTTAAAATACTCTGCATTAAAAGAAAATAAACTTTTCAAATCACACATTACATATAAATGTAACAAAATGTTGAATAAACATGGGTGAAGGTTACAAATCAATTAAAAATAGTGATGTGCTGTACAGTTAAACGTTTTATTATAAAATCCAGTATGTCAAGATTACACAAAAGATAAGGTTCAAAGTTCCCTAAGGTTCACTGGTCACGAGTCATCCAGTTTGGGTGGGGAGTGCTCAGGGAGCTCCGTGGCCGGGGGCCCAGCACCTGCCTCAGGCAGCCGCAGCAGCAGCACATGCACGTATAGCCTGAGTCAGGGCATAGCGGCAGACCTCTGGCAATGACCCTCATGACCACTCTCTCTGGATAGTTATGTTCCCCAGAGCTCAGAGAGAGAAGGCCTAACTCCATGATTTGATGTACGTGGTGATATTTGCAAACAAGGACTTTGTGCAAATGTGCACATGCATGCACACGTGCGCACATGCACACGGGAAAACTAATCACATAATCATCCTTATTTCCCAACGTTAACCAAATTTTACTTATTATCAAATCACTTCAGTATAAAACTCAAAGGAAATTATTAGTTTCTAGTACTATAAATCCAAGACATGGAGACCATGCCTTATCATACTTCAGGAGAATCACATCAACTAGCTCAAAGGTTAGCAGAACATAAGGCGTATTTACGTAAAAAAAACCTTTAAATCTGGAATTGTCCTATTGTCCAGAAAAATAGAGAACCCAAATTCACACACTTGCCATCCATCAGGTAAGGGGGGTTGGGGGTGGGCATATATTTTTATCATAATACTTATCTCAGATTATTTCCAAGTCCAGGTAATTTAATGGACATTAAACTGACAGTCAGGAGTCAGTTTATGAAGGGCTGCATGGCTGTCCCATCACCTGAATATGTAATTTTAATATATAGATTTCCAAGATGATGCAATAAAAACTTATTGCACTATATCAAAACAAAGCTCTCTTTGAGTCTTAAGTGAGTCCTTCACCATTAGCTAGTTTCATTTATATTGGTCCCAATCACATTATTTTTTCTGAAGAGAACATTTTTTCTGCCATTTCAGATCTGGTCATGATTTCCTAAAAAAGAAAAAAAAAATATATATATATGTATCAAAATGTCAGTGCTCTTTCCAGAACCTAGCAAAATTCTAAGATCTTCCCACAGTCACAACTTTGTAGAGGACTGAAATTTATTCCACAATATACACAGAGTATTAGATACAAAAATAAAAACCATATAACCAACAAATGCTAGTAACATAAAATTATCTGCCTAGAAATTCCGAAAACTTCAGCGTTTTGCTAGCTAGAAAATATTGCAAGTTCAAAAGCCACCAGTGTCAGGCAAGAGGCCAAAATGGGTTTCCTAGGGATAGCTCACCTATCCCTCAAATAATCTCAACTTATGCAATTAATGTACATTTGAAATTATAAATCAATTATCAATTGAATATCATAAATGCCCTTTTAAGGTAATTAACTTTAGAAAACCCATTCTGAAATATTTTTCTACTTTGTGAAAATAGTTCCAAAGAAATAAACAAAACTGTATTTTACCTCATCTGAATCCACTAACACTGGAAGAGCTCTGAAACAGAAGAAAAAAATGAAACAGTTGACAATGTATTAAGAGGTCATTTATCAACTAAAGCTGAACAATTCTTCCTTCTGGACAGACAAAAACAAATACTAAGGTTCGTCAACAAACATGGAGAAGAATTTATGCCAATGTTGTTCTTAATAGTCCACAACCTGAAAATAACCTAAACTGATAAATTAATTTACTCATACAATGGAACACTATACAGTAAAAAAAAATGAATGAACTATTGAGGGATAGTTTTTTAAACTGACAAAAGTAATGTTCAGTCACAGATTTTAGGACAGCAGTACCTTTGGGAAATGGGGTGATGATTTCTAAGGAAAATGAGGGTGCTCTAATGATGTCCTATTTTTTACTGGGTGCTATGTACCTGAGTGTGCTTGTATTAAAAATTTATTGAGTTATACACTTAGAATTTGTGAACTTTTCATAATGTGTGTTATACTTCCAAAAATGTCAGAAAAATTAAGTGAAGAAAATAATCATAACTTTGAAGTGGAAACAACAACAAAAACAAAAGATTAGTAATTCTAGAGATAAATACGTTGGAGAAATATCAATGACTAAAGCATACAAATGAATAATTCCAAACATAACTGAAATCCAACTGCATATTTATTTAAGCCCCTATTATTTTTTTTTTTTTTTTTTTTTTTTTTAAGATTTTATTTATTTATTTATTTACTTTTTATTTATACATACAAGCTGGGGTACAGGCCAGAGGCGTGGGGCGGTGAGAGGGTTCACCAGAGACAGAGCAGGGAGCAGAACAGGCAGATCAGAAACACACTGCTGAGGGGAGCAGCGGGCGAGGAGAGGTCTGCCGCGCCATGTGGGATTCTCCCCTGCCGGGCGTCGAACTCGCGTTGCTGCTGCCGACAGCTCCACAGCGCAGCACTTAACCACTGCGCCACCGGGGAGGCCCAAGCCCCTATTATTTTTAATTTTGACTAGCTGGACATGTCCTGAGTGGTGTGCTATCTCATTTGAAAATCCATGTTACCTATCTGTTTTCTCCTTCTACTTGGGAACAAGTTATCTAGAATTCTTGTGTCAAACACAACAGAGATAAAGAGGAACTGAAAAGCTCAAAGCTCCCAGAGGGCCTTCCTCTGCACTCTATTTTCCTATGCTCAGGTTTTTCACTAGTACTTCTACACTATACATCGTATTGTGGTTACAAGTACTTTTATAAAAAGTTTTACATATGTTTGAACTTTTCCTAAATAAGTTGAAAGAAAGTAACATTATTCTGATCCTGATCATCTTAGATCAGAAAAGGTTGGTTTTAGGAGTATTAAAACCGTTGTATAGAGGAAAAAGGCAGGCGAGGGACTGAGGTACTGTTGTGGTTCCATATGAAGTATATCTGTCATTCACCAGTGATGGGGCATACAAAAATATACAGAGGTGAGGTTTGAAAAGCACATGACAAAGGATAAAAATGATCCCTTTATGCTACAGCCTGAATAAACTCTACACTAAAACTTTAACAGAGGATATTTACACATCGGTGAATGAAGAGGGTATATTTTCTTCCACCCACTTCAAATCTTCATCCTGTAGAAATAAAGTTACATATTATTCATATGTTATTACCTGAAAGCAGAATTTTAAAACAGAAAGCATAAAAAATGAAGTGTGTAAATTCAAATGCATGACATTCTTTTAATTTTTACATATGCCCTAGGAAGTTGGCACTATGCCTTACAGAAATTATGGCAACATTTTCTTAGTCAAGCAAAGAAAAATTTGGATTTTAAATAGTTGTACTTATTGGTTTTAGTTAATCAGATGCATAGGTATGATTTTTATTTTTGTCCTGAAAAAACACAGTAAAGATACAAAGAATTGATTTATAAGAAAGAAAATCAAAGGAATGTTGACTTGTACTGAATTTTTGCTTCCAGAATTCATTATATCTTCTACTTGTTTAAGTATTTATATCATGTATTTATTGTTTTGTCAACATAAAGATGATGGCTCAAATATCTAACTTAATAAATGTCTGTTTCTACCACTTGCATTTATGCTCATTTCTCCGCAGGAGACAAAAATAGGAAAGCAAGTCAGTTGGGGTATCTAAAATTTTTTTAATAGAAACTTGTTAAAACTGGGAAAAAGAATGGTATATGAATATTTTGGCTTATAATGTAAAATACAATGTTTCTTTCTGGACTACCTGGCTACATGGACTACTCCGATTCTGGTATTAATTAGATCTTGCTTTCCTAGAGAGAGAGTGAGACAAAGCAACTGAACCAGAATTAACAAGAACCTCAATTCTATGTAGGAATCTCAAGTAGAAATAAGTCATGACCGATAAGGCCTCAAAATCTGATCACTCAGAGAAATAAAAAAGTAGTCCCTTGATCATCCCTAAATTATGAGGACAATACCATAACAAATTGAAAGTTTAACACCTCTAATGCAATTAAAACTGTTGTAATTGTTTTAAAGTTTAGTTCAATATCACAAAACTATTTGAAGAACATTTTTAAAAGAATTATTACATTACCAAAATAAAAATTGGAGAATTTGCCAAGTCCAATAGATAAAACTATTCATATACTGATTTGTCCTGCCAGAACTTATATACATACATAAATTTTTTCACAGTATTAATCACAGCATATGTAAGAAAGTGGAAAATAATTATGATAAGGATTGCCATTTTACTTAATTACTTTCATAATTATCACTTTTATGTACATAAAATATATATACATTTTTAAAAACTAATCTCTACCCTATATTTTACTATTTTATTCAAACTTCTATAGCTTAAAAGTTTAATTTTAGCAACTACTTAGGTAATACATAAAGTCTATTTCCCAACAGATAACAAATGTTATCTGAAAAGGCTTCAAATATCACTCAAAAATGGTGAAAAGGTAACACAAGTTTTAATATGCTAAAGCTTCTCAGTCTTTAATGTATATATGAATTACCTATAAGATCAGCTAAAAAACAGATTCAGATTTCTCAGTAAGTCAGGGGCAGGCCTGAGATTCTACATTTCAAACAAGTTTCCAGGTGATGCTCCTGCTGTCAGTTTGAGAACAGCACCTGAGAAGTGAGCATCTAACCAGTTACAGGTATCAGACTTAGCTGGTATCACTACTCGTAACATTTACTGTCATACAAACAACCTTAGCAAAAAATGTTCTTTTGAAGGTCAATAGATGTGATACTCACGTATATTTCTAAAATATTAAAGTCTGTCATTCTATTAAATATATACCATACTCACAAAATTATCAGAAGTAGTAGGTTTAGCTGTTCCATTGGCAGCCGTCTTTGAGACTCTTAATTTTATCCCTTCAGCTATAAGAAATATTATAGATCTACATGAAATTATAAAATCAGAACATTTTCCTCTATAATCTCATATTAATATCCAATAAGTAAAAGTATGGCATGATTTTAAAAGGAGAATTAATAGCAGGAGCTTTGGGCAGGTGCTGGCTTTGACATACCATTTGGAAATGTAGGTGGGATGGAAAAAGTTAATGGATTTGACAATTACTTGCAACAACCACCAGGCTTTCAAGTTGCTACATTGAATTCCAGTTTTAGAAAAGTTTAAACAAGCAAGATGTAACAAAACAAACATTCACACATACACACATATTGCCTTAGAAAGTATCTGCACATTTTCAAGTTTATGAATTAGAAAAAATTTATATGATGTCTAGTATCATATTCACGAATAAAATACATCTTTGGTTATGCTTTAACTTCTCTGGTATATAAAATAGGGAAGAAAAAGATGCCCTTCACATTTGACCAAGGCTCTTCTTTATGTTGGCAGTTTGAGTAAAGCAAAGGTGAGGCACATGAGTCCTGGAACCAGACAGCCTCATTTAGAATTTTGGTCTATCTAAGTAACCTGGGCAAAGAAACTAATTTTCCACAACTCTTGTCCCCAGCTATAAAATGGACATTGTCTACCTTGTAGAGTTCTGATGAGCATAAAAAAGAGTACAAAAGGTGCCTGACACAAAATCCATGCAAAGTATTCACTTTTGTTACAATGATGACTGGTACACAGTACTTCTCCATAAACTAGTACAACTGGCATATTATGATGAGGTCAACAGTGTAAGTTGATGTAATGATTGAAAACAAGGTTCCTCAATCTAAAAATTTCCACTTGAAATCCTAACATTTGAGATCTATTCTCTTAAAAGGGCAAGTCAGTGACTTTTTAAAGTTGAGTTATAACACATATAATACACAAATTTTAAGTGTATACTATGAAGAGTTTTTACAAATATGCACACTGTGAAACTACCATTTCAATCAAGACATTTAACATTTCTGTCACCATGGAGGTTTCTTTATCTTTTATTTTTTTAAAGATTTATTTATTTATGCATACAATGCTGGGGTGTAGGCCAGAGGTGTGGGGTGGTGAGAGGATGCACCAGAGACAGAGTGGGGAGCAGAACAGGCAGATTGACTGAAGTACACTGTTGAGGGGAGCAGCGGGCGAGGCAGGAGAGGTCTGCTGTGCCATGTGGGAATCTCCCTGGCCGGGTATCAAACTCGTGCTGCAGTGGTTCTGGATAGCTTCATAGTGCTGCGGCTTAACCCGTTGCACCACCAGGGAGGCCCCATCGAGGTTTCTTTAAATTCCTTTCCAGTCACTATTAGTTCCACCAGAAGCAACAATTGTTCTGATTTATATAATCACCATAATTTAGTTTTTGCCTGTGCTAGAACTTCATATATAGAATCATCCATGGACTCTCTATGTATTCTTTTGGATTTGGCTACTTTCACTCATTGCAAAGGTTCTACCATCTAGTCATGTTGTAGAATGTTGGTCACCGAAAGTATTCTATTGTATGGGTATATTATAACTGCTATATTTATTCACCTCTTGATGAACTTTTAGGATATAACCAGTTCAATGATATTAAGAATAAAGCTACTATAAATGATAGTGTACATTAATGTCTTTCTGTGGACATTGGCTTCTCATTTCTTCTCATAAATATCTGAGTAGAATGGCTAGACTGTATGACAGGTGTATGTTTAACTTCTTAAGAAACTAAAATTTTTATCTTAAAATCACTTTAAGCATATCAATTATATTCTATTGATATAATTCTCACAAAATACAATGTATAATTTTAAAGTGTTCAATTTAGTGGATTTTAGGACAGTTATGAAATTATGCAATCACCACCACTAATTTCAGAAGATTTTCATCACCCCTCCCAAAACAAACAAAAAAACCACACATACCAATTAGCAACTACTCCCCACTCTTTCCTTCTCCAGCCCCTGGAAGCATATATGTATGAATCATATACTATCTTTTGCGACCAACTTCTTTTACTTAGCATGTGGTTTTTTGGGTTTTTTTGTAAGATTTGTTCATGTTGTAGCTATAAGAATACATAAGTTCTTCTAAATCGCTTGCTTTTCTATATAATTTTTTAAAAAGATTTTTTAAAAATTTTATTTATGCATTCAAGAACTGGTGTAGGCCAGAGGTGCGGGGTGGTGAGAGGATTCACCAGAGACAGAGTGGGGTGCAGAACAGGCAGATCCATTGAAATACCTGCTGAGGGGAGCAGCAAGAGAGGCAGGAGAAGTCTGCTGCACCGTGTGGGAAGCTCCCTGGCTGGGGATTGAATTTGTGCTGCAGTGGCTATGGATAGCTTCATAGTGCTAAGACTTAACCCGTTGCACCACCAGGGAGGCCCCTCTATATAATTTCAAATCAACTTAAGCATTTGTACTTTTTTAAAGTCAGCTAGGATTCTGATTGGGATTGTACTAAATCTGTAAGTTTGGAGAACTGATGGCTTAATAATATTTAGAGTATTATAAACATGCTATATCTCTACATTTACTTACTCTAAAATTTCTCTTTGTATTGTTTTAGTCTTCAATGCAGTGGTTTAGCAATTTTTTTCATGAATTTTATTCCTAAATATTATTTGAAGCCATTGTAAATATTTATTTGTGTCCAGTTAGTATACAGAAAAACAACTACTTTCTATATATTAGACATATGTCCTATGACTCCTAATGTATTAGTTCCCACTGTATTTTTTTTCTTATTTGTAGACTCCTTAAGATTTACTGCATATATAACCTTGTTTTCTACAAATAACTATGGGGTTTTTCTCTGGTTTCACGCCAAGTCTAGAAATTTATCACTGCATACCAGGCACTGAGGATGGTATCATATAGACTTAGGATTCTCTTACCTTCCTCTGGGAAGTATTGTGTATTGTTCTAGCAGGAATCCAGTTTACTGCTGAATCACTTAAGCTTGAGACCGAGGGAGGGAGGGGAAGGCCTGTGGTTTAGATTTTACTAGGATGGGTTTACTACTGTTTAAAAAGTGCATGGATGAACTTCAGTGGTCCTATATTGTGGTCTTTACTTTTAAGGGTATCTCTTCTGGACTTTTAGTGAAAAGTCCAAGGTATTTACCCAAGTGTTTTGAACTTGTTGAAATTTGAATTTCAAACTCAGCAGTGGACAGATGCTGAAATTTCAGTTCTGTTTTTTAGCCAAATTGCTGCATGTTTCCCCTGGGACTTCTGAAGTTTCACTTTAAATATGCTCAGTTCCGGCAAGGGAGAAGACATAAGAAACTAAGAGATTTTGAAATTTCCACCTTTGTGGCTCTCTCCTTTCTGGCTTCCTTCCTTCAATTTCCAGGCATTCTTACAGTCCTAAATTTCACTCAACAATTCCTTGCACCTATGTAACTGAGCTGTAGTCACTGTACTGTCACACTGACTGGGAAGAAGCTCTATAAATGTGGAACTTATTAAGAGTATGGCTCTCTTCTTTCAACAGTCAAATTTCTAATTTCTGCCTGCATTTGATTGCTTCCAGTGCTTTTAAACAATTTAGCTTAAAAAATACTGTGTCCAGAGTTTATACTAGCTACTAGCAGAAAGGTTAGTTCAATAAATTCACTCTGGAGACAGAAATTTAACACAATAAATTTTAATATCTTTGTTATGAATAAGTTTTTCATGTTTTCTTTCTTAATAGGGAATTCAGAAAAATACAAAATAATTAGTTGTAGGTAAGAATAAGATCAGTATCAAGCTATCGCCAGCCACTGAGTTATGAGTTCAGTCTCCGGCCAGGAAGCTGACCTGGCAAAGCAGACCTCTCCTGTCTCACATGCTGTGCCCCCAGCAGTGCACTGCAGTGGATCCACCTGTTTTGCTCCCCACTCTGTCTCTGGTGAATCCTCTCATCCCCCGCCACACCTCTGGGCCTACACCCCAGTCCTTGTATGAATAAATAAAATAAAATCTTTTAAAAAAGAATAAAGATGAGAAGAAAAAAGAAGTGGTGACACTGAAGACACCGAAGACACCATGATTATGTTGCAATTTTTGCTGTCTGGGTACATTATAAAGTGTTTACATTATTTTAGACAATTAGAGAATCAAAAAAATTATGAGAAAAGATGTTTCTGATAAGAGAAACCAAAATGAAACAAAGATAAAATTACTCTCAACATATCTGAACTACTAAGGCAACATCCTTAACAAATGCTTATTATGGCAAAATTAATAAAATGATAAGCTGCTATATAGAAATTATAGGAAATTGAAAATAGCACTAAAGTAATAATTAAAAATGCTTTGGCTATGACCAGGAACTTACAGATATACACATAATTTTAAAAGAACAGAAGAGATGATTCAAAGAAACTTAGCAATCATCATTAAGAAGATGAGTATTATTTAAGAACTAGCCACTACACACACACCCACATGCACACACAAATTGGTTTTATGTAAAAGTGTACCTACTTCTACTTGGACATTAAGAGCTTGTAAAGAACAAAAATTTAAACTATGCTGGCAATATTTAGAGTTTCACAATACGGATATAGTTTCTTCAGATATAATTTAAAATATTTTATTGGGAAAAAATATGCATGGCCTTGCATTACAAGAACAATATTCCTGTTACAATACAATGATCACTTAAAAACATATCACTTACTCAAATTTTCAGATGTTACCATGAATTCTTCAACTTCGTCATCAGAATCATCTATTAAGGGCAGGAAGGCATATCTATATCAAAAACAAGGAACAGTTTTAGTTTTACTAACATGTTTAAACCTGTTCAGTTTTTGGCTTATATTTAAGAGTCACTGCATACAAAAATATTGCATTTTAAAAGTTTTTCAAAAATTAAAACAATGAAAATTTTAAACATTGGATCATCAAACTAGGAAAGATTACTGGGAAGAAGCAAACCAGAGTTCTCAAACTCTGTTGGTAAAACAAAGATGGATAAAATTTTTCTAGAAAGCAACTCTGAAATACATAATGTTCAGGGAAAGGAATTTGCTGTTATATATTTTTTTCCCATGTCACATTTATCTCCACCACTTGTTAGTCTATCCCCTGATGAAAGAAGTTTCTAATCACTAATCTGATTGGTGAAAATAAAGCACATTAATTGAGTTTCATTTAGTAGGTCCAACAGAATTCAAATAGTACTACCACTGATAACAGCAAAAGCTTAGAAACAAAATGTCTGATAATTAGGGGCTGTTTATATAAACCATGTTATAGTCTTATTATGGAATGCCCTACGGTCATTAAAACTCATTGGTAGATCTATGTAAAATGATGTGGAAGAAAAAGTAGATGCACAATGATGTATACATGTAAGTACGTATGCCATTTATTATGTGATGTAAAAATAACGGAAACACCACAATGCTATAACGTTTTTTCACTTTTCCAATAAGGATGTGTAAGAAACTTAATAGTACTTTCTTTGGGGGAGAGGAACAGGCCTGCAATCTAAAGCACAACTCTTTAAACTTCGCTTTCAGGATATCTAGGATTTTGGTCCCACCTTTTCTTTCCAGCTTTATCTCCCTCCAATGTAGGTTACATTAAGCAAACCACATGCCTCAATGATCTCCAAAGTAAACAATGTCTTTTCCTACTATTCCAGAAAATGCACATCTTGCCTTTTCATGGAGTCTTCCACATCCCTCCTCCATCTTCCCCCAGGACTTGTTAATATATCTCTTATTTCACTTTTTTAATGCTTATGTGTGTACTCCTTAAAAGCAAGGACTAATTCCCCCAGTTTCTATAAATGCATTTAATACTGTAGCAGCTAACTGACAAATGTTTGCCAATCTTGAATTTTCCTATTAGGTACCTTTGATTATTTGCTGATGGTCTCCACAAAAACATTATTACAATAAGGATAAGCGAAAAAAGGAAGCTCCAAAATGCTTCATCAACCCAGTGTTCCATCCAATCCTATAATAAGGACAATTCAACATGAAGTTAATTTTCTAATAAAAATACAGATCTCCATTCAGATAGTACACATTGATACGTATTAATATGATCTTTCCAATCATTAAGTCTTCCAAATAAATAAGTACAAATTTTTAAAGAAACACAGACACTAAGAAATGTTATCTTTACAAAATCAACATTAATGGCTAACTTTATTCTTGCAACCAAACAGGTGAATAAAATCCTAACATAAATTATATAGTGCCACAAAGAGAATTTTAAAGGGGTTTCAGAGGTTGATACTTTCTCGACAAAAATAGTCATAAGGCAGGTTAATAGCAGAATTAGAATTAGGTTGACAATGGGTTCTTTCCCACATTGATGACACTATAATCTCTGATCCAAAAATCTCAATGCAATATTTTTCCCAATAGATTATTTTAATTTTGCTTTTAGTAAAATATGCAATTTTATCTTGCCTGAAACATCCCTAAAGGCTGTTTAACATTCTAAACACCCCCTTTCAAAGAACTGAAGGTTAACAGGAAGATGTAGGAAACAAAGATGAAAATCCAAAACATATATATTTAGAATTTCAAGTGAAAAATATCAAGCTAAGAGGAGAAAAAAGGAATTCCAGAAGGTTCAGTCTCTTCTCTCATTGAGTTATACCTATGTCAGCAAAAATTCAGGATTTTTGGAGGGCTATTTGTAATTGCTTATATAGGAGTAGAGACTAGCTCTAAATCAAGAAACCCACCAGAGATGACATTTGCTATCTCAGGTCTAGGAAATCTATTTTCTAACAAGAGAGCCCCTGGAGAGTGCCTTCTGAGGGTTCATGATGAGTATACCTTCCTGGAAACATGTTAGACTTAGAGCTCATGGTTCCATTTACAAACAAAATAACCCAGTTTCATGGTGTAGGGGGAAAAATAAAAGATTTTCTGTTATTTTAAATGATATAGGGAGAGAATTGTTTTACAAAATATATTAAAAATGAGAAAAATGAGAAAAGTAGATCTAGGAGGAAGTACTTCAGGTTCATTTAAAGGAGGCAAAAGTTTTTTAAAGCTATACAAAGGAAATGAAAATAAAGAGAAAATCTCCACTAAAATTAGCTATTTAGGGGCCTCCCTGGTGGTGCAACGGGTTAAGCACAGCACTGTGAAGCAATCCAGAGCCACTGCAGCACGAGTTCGATACCAAACCAGGGAGATTCCCACATGGCGCAGCGGACCTCTCCTGCCTCGCCCACTGCTCCCTTCAGCAGTGTGTTTCAGTCAATTTGCTTGTTCTGCTCCCCACTCTGTCTCTGGTGAATCCTCTCACCACCCCATACCTCTGGCCTACACCCCAGCTTGTATGCATAAATTAAAAAAATATATTAAAAAAAAAGTAAAATTATCTATTTACAAACACAAACTAAATTCTTCAAAATTACACTTGTAAGTATAATTAAAAATGAAATTACATAAAAAATATAGAAAGGTTATACTTACTGATTGACATTTTGCAATTCTAAATGTCTTGGTTGTCCACACCATAAAGATTACAGAAGCTGAAAAACACCAAAAAGGTCAACCTTTGAAGGGACATGCAATACTAAAATAATTCATTTTAATAACAAAATCAAATAGCTTACCCAGTACAGCAAAGATCAGAGTATTTGTAAAGTGCCTGTATAAAGAAAATTTCACTGTGTTCTTTCTTAGCCTTAGAGTCTTCATAGTTTGTGCCAAACTTATAAAAATGTGAAAGAAGTTAAGGAAAAGCATTTTACGTAATAATAAACAGTTAAGATAAAAAATAAGTGTCTTACTACTATTTCCAAAATTGGCACTGTTAAGAGTTCCTATAATTAAAAGCGAAATACACAAAACATGTTATCTTAGTCAACATCGTACAATCACAATACTAATTTTATCCCAGATTTTGCTTTACGATTTACCATCATCTGAACTAAATACACTAAATACCTGGCCCTTAGCCACTCTTTACATGTTCTGACGTGCCACTTGGCTGGTGCTTTCTGTTTTTGTGTATTTATATTTTATCATCCGAACACTATAATTAAGAAGTCAGGTCATCTATCAATTTTATTTTATAAGTTGAAAAACAAGTATGTTAAATATTTAGGTAGAGGAGGAAGACTTTAATCAAAAGATTATTGCAATAGAAGGAAGGCTACTGTGATAAAATATTTTAACTAAAAGATCTGCAAGCATCTCACAGGTCAGGCAGGATAGGTTTTACTTTTGCAGAGAGGAGTAAACAAGATTAGAAAAAGCAGGAGAGTGGAAGAGGGTGGTGTGACTGGACAGTTACCATGGAAAGACATTATTTGAGGTGTGCAGATTCCTAGGAGGGGCCAGTAAGGTGGGCTATGGGTGGATGAAGCTCAGGGACTTGGAGGAATAAGAACACTTAGCTGGGTCCAGTCTGGTATTTTGTCCAGATAGGTCAGTAAGTAGGTAGATCTGTGTCTAGCCTAGGCATCTGAAAGTCTAACTCTGTATCCTAAAGGGAAACGGTGTTCTTTGTAGTAAGCCTTTTCCTGGAATACAAAAGGGTTGAGGTTTTCTTAACCATAGCTGTTTTCCAGGAGCACAGGGCTCAGGTAAAATTCAACACTATCAAGTAGGTGCTTATATCAGTATAAAGCTTCTCTTCCGACTTGTCCCAGTGCTTAGACCTATTCATTTTTATTCTTCCTCTTCACATGTGTTTCATGGACATCTGTGCGCCAGACAGTGGAGATATCGAGGTGAACAAGACCATCAGGCTTCCTCCACCTGCCTCCAATGAGGAAGGCAGATCCTCATACACTGCAACATCATAAGTAAACACGCCCCAAGGGAGTGAGCACTGGATGCAAATCCACACAGGGCTTTAGGAAGCCAGACCTTCAGAGTGGCTCACTTAAAGTCTAGGAATGGCTTTCAGAAACCTCACTACCTATGGAGAATTTTTGATCCTATGGAAATACGGCCATGTCATCTTCTAGACTCGTAGGCTTGTAAGGTATCTGTAGATAATCCAGAATTTTTAGAATTGTTTCTTTTTTGACTGATAACAGGCAATGGTATTTACTCAAGGACTCAGTGACACATTGCAAATTAATGGTAAACACAGGCTGGAGCACAAGTCTCCAAAGCCCGTTCAGTGCTGTCATGGCTGAGAGGTCTGGCCTGTTTCGTAGCTTTGTAAGGCTCACAAACCTGCTCCAGGGGTCAATTCTTCCTTTACTTCTTCCTCGGGAGAGATTACACCTCCTAATTTAACTTCCAAATACTTCTTTAATCAAAAGCTTACTTTAGTACTAAAACTACCAAAACTGCTTTTCGAGCTTTCTAAACGACCCATAAGTTGCGAAAGAAGAGCAATTTCTAAAATCAGTTCAAGCAATTTAAGTCTACTGTCAGAATTTATAAAATACAAATATGCTTTATTCATTAAATATTCTCAAGTCAAATACTTTTAAAACATTCTGGACTAAAATCAACTGTCCTTATTAAAAATCTGGTTTTCTTTACTAATTCAAGTGTCTCTTAAAAGTAAAAGAATAAAGGATGAAAAGCAAATTTGAAGCCTCCTAAGCCTCTACTTACCAAAACGCTGTTAAATTTAAAGTTAAATCATTTCTCCCACTAAAGGAAAGTAGAAACAAGAGCAAGCAGGCCCCACCACCCTAAGTGAGAATCAACGTGACCGCGCTGCAGTGGCAGAAAAGGATATCCACCAGCACAAGCCAGAGTCAAGGAGAGAGAGAGGGAGGCTGGCCAGAAGCACAAGATCAGAATCATTTGCCTGTAGCAAAAGAGCAAAAATATAAAACAAGCAGAAAAAAGAGAGGAGAGAAAGGCTACACATTTTGAATTTGGGGGGCTATTTTTTCTACTTTAGAATTAGATTCTTATAGGATCATTAGATATATTAAGTTCATCAAAATCAAAGGAAGCAAGGTCACTGTCCCGAGCACTCAGTTGTGTATGTATGTAGTCCTGTTTCTTTTGCTTATAATTTGTAATCATTTAGGAAACCCCCTTCCTTTTTGTACAGACTGTTCACGTCAGTAAAGAAAATTCCCAAACAGCAATCTAAACGCAAACACCAGTACTTCAGGCTCAAGCAGAGATATTAAATTTCATTTCTCACCATGAAAAAGCAATCAAGATCATTTTAATTTCTAGATTTCTTTATGACTTTTATCTAAAACATCTTTGTTGAAAATATTAATAATTATGCAAACTAAATCTTTTGGCTAGTTTTTCTTATCTCTACACCCCAATCTGGCTCATTATATGTTGGAATAGACCAAAGTTAATGTTGTCCATAAAGGACATAAATTACCCTCATTCAAATCCAGAGGGAATTAGAAACTTTACAGCCACTTTTCTCTGAAGTTTTTCACCAAGTTGCATTACCGAGTGTTTTTCCTAAAGAACTACCTTGTGAATGATTAAGAACAAGTTATCTTTGAGACACATACATGCAAATTGCCAAGAAAAAAGATAATACAGATCTGTAAAATGTGCAAAGGCTCTCAGCATATACAATTTTAGAAACAAGATAATTCCAAATTGAACAGATATCTTAAGCTCATTTCTTAATGCACAATGACAGAAGAGAAGACATTCAGATCTAGAGACAGTAATGCTGATCCCAGTAGCCTGGTTCATCTTCATGGCAATTCTGTACACATCTGATATATCTATACTGCTGGCCCATACACCATGCTCAACAAGGTATGCAGCGTGGCTCAGCAGAGAGGGAGGAATGAGATAGAGCACAGTGGACTATGGTGGGGGACTATGGGTGCTTTGGTGGTGGGACAGCTACAGTGACCACACCTGAGGGAATAATCCTGTACTGTCAAAAAATTAACAAGGATGGGGCCTCCCCGGTGGCGCAGCGGTTAAGCGCTGCGCTGTGGAGTTGTTGGCAGCGGCGACGAGAGTTCGACAACTGGCCCGGGAGAATCCCACATGGCGCGGCAGACCTCTCCTGCCTTGCCCACTGCTCCCCTCAGCAGTGTATTTCTGATCTGCCTGTTCTGTTCCCCGCTCTGTCTCTGGTGAACCCTCTCGCCGCCCCACGCCTCTGGCCTGTACCCCAACTTGTATGTATAAATAAAAAATCTTAAAAAAAAAAATTAACAAGGATGTAAAATAACGGTACTTCATTAAAAAAATAAGTAATTGTGTGAAATGTGTGTTATAATCTGTGAAGAGAAGTCCCATGGATTTCATTAGATTTTCACAGGCATTTCTGATCCCAGTATCCAAAGAAGGATAACCAAAATACAGATTACAGAAATTTCTCAAAATATTTTTAAAAAATCCACCATAAGACAGAGCAATTCTACTGGTAGCTATCTGCCAGTAGATAAATGCAAAATGCAAAAATACTAATTTGAAGGGATATATGCATTCCTCTGTTGATTGTAGGACTATTTACAATAGCCAAATTGTGGAAACAACCTGTGTCCAAAGTGAGATGAATGGATTAAGAAGATGTGGTATATGTACACTGCGGAATAACACTCAGCTATAGACAAAAAAGAGAAACTCATGCTATGTGCCACAATATGGGTAGAACTGGAGGGGATTATGGTAAGAGAAGTCAGGAGGAGCAAGACAAATACGGGATGGTATTATGGAATATATATATTCCATATAATATGAAATCTGTATGTGGAATATAGAGAAACAAAAGGGCAGATAAACCAAACCAATAACAAACCCTGGTAAAATAGAAGCTATCAAACAGAGTGAGTTCCCCAGACTGGGTGGGGGTTGTGGGGGTGGGGAGAGCTGGCAGGAGCCGACTAGACTATGGTGGAGAGCATTGGTGCCTTGGTGGTGGGTGTGGTGTGGTAACATACACCTGAAGGGTGTGACCCTATACCTCCAAATCATATACAGTGTTGTAACCAATGTTACCTCAAAAAATTGATGTTAAAAGGTTTTTGTATTTTTTTCTTTTGGAAGCATACTGAAAATTCACAAACAGGAAATTTAAAGAATACGTAGACCAGGCTGAGTCCACAAGGGACCTACAAAAACTTATGAACAGTGCTACATTTGCTAGTACACCCGCAGAAAAGGAGTTTCCCTGTAGAAAGGGACACAGGCAAATTTAAGGCCTCTGACAACAAAGACAAGAGAATGGAAAGAAATACAAGGAAAACAAAACATTTAATGTTAAAGCCTAGAAGACAAATATCAGAAAGTGGGGGAAAAAACCTTTACATGAGTTTCAAAGAGTACATAAATTTAGAAAAAACAGATAAAAAATAATATTCTGAGATGTGCACAACTCTGCATCTCTGATGTAGTTTCTCTAGACTTCTTCCATTTTCATGAATGCATATCAGAGCCTGCCAGTGAGAAACAAACAATGGGGTTCCCATTCTGAACATGAATCACAGAGTCAGTGAGGCAGATCCTCAAGGATCAGTTAACACTGCCTCTGAAACTCCTACCCCATCACCTACTTTAACTTGCTTTCCTACTGTCCCACCTCTGGAATGACCAAAAAGCCAGATGTGCCATGGGGAGGCATCTCTGCAGTACTAGTCACTGTTCACCACCCTCCTTACCAAGACTTTCCCAGTCTCGACCCACGGTAATCCTGGTAATCCCACTTCCATTCACCCTGGTGTTCCTTCCATGCACTTTGCCCACCAGGCACCCTCATGGGCCCTCTCTTCTCTCACTGGTCTGTCTATATGTTCTTTTCTTTTGGCCTTGGAAGCATACTGAAAATTCCAAGGTTGCAACCTACTTCCACATAAAGACAACCTCCAACCTTCACCACCAGCCAAGGGTGCTCTGGGCAGCTCAAACTTCACCCACAATGGTCCCTTCTCCAAGTTCACTACCTTGAGAATGGCAATACTGCCCCTGGCCATCCAAATGAGATGTGCAAGACTTCTCTGGGGGCTCTTTTCTTTCTTTTGCCACCCATTTATTTCTAGCAAGTCTGGCATCTGAACGCCTTTTTCCGTTTCCCTTGCTCTATTTCTAAGGCTCAGCACCTCTCCTTCACTGCAAATAACTTCGTACTAGACTTCCTTTCTCTACACTCCTTTTCCCAGTCATCTTTTCATGTCATCCTTAAATTCTTTCTAACAGATTTCAGCATGCTATTCCCCTGCACAATGTTGACTCCTCACTATTTTCTACCTTCCAAAGGGACTCTAATCTGTTAAACAAGTCATTCTTTCCTTTCTGACTGATCTTCCATGGATGTCCCAACACATTCCCCTACTGTTTCTATATTTTCATGCTTCCAACTATGTTCTCCTCAATCCTTCCCAGAATGCTTTTTCCATAATTTTCTTCCTGTAAGTTCCTATTTGTCCTCCTAGTCTTAATTTAGATGTCAACATCTCTGTGACATGTTTTCTGATTTTTATACTCGAATTAACTTCTTCCACTGTTTGAAACTTCTCTCAAAACGGCAATTACTATTGCTGCCCTGCTCTTCATTACGCATGTCTCTCTAATACCAGATTGTAAATTTCTTAAACGCGGGAACATTATGTTTTTCTTCCAGCCTCCTCAGTAAAGGGGCACATATTAAGAATATTAAGGTTGCTGTTAACAGAGAAAATAAAGATATTGTTTGGGGAGTTGTTACTTTTTCACCTTCAACTAAGTTCTTATATTGAGGTAACAATAATGCATAACTATATTTCTATTATTATTACAAATTAAGAGTAATCTAATTTTAATGATACAACAAATTATCTTAGGACATAGTAAAGGATATGAACCATACAAAAATGGAGTCAATGACTGCTAAAATAATGTCACCAAAAACAACAGCTAAGTGGTTAGAACCCTGAAAGATAAAAATAGGGAAAAAAACCTGAATGTCAAAGTTTCACTATATCATAGGAATTTATCACCTCATTAAGAAAAACAATCTAGCTCATCTCATCATTTATAGAAGTCACATGTTAAGACTTTATTTCATAGAATTGCGTTTAGACACTGGAAATGACCTGTTTGGGCAACAACAAATCTTAACTTGTCATCAAGTTGTTCAATGATAATGTAAAATTGAATAATGGCATGGCGTTTAGGTCAACCATTTCAATCCCGGCCTTCTGTACCCCACACCACAGCCCAGGCTACTAATGAAAAGGACTCCTGAACGTTTCCTATTGCATGTGAAAGGACAAACACATACACAAATGTGGAAGAACTGTGTAGAAGGATATCAACAAACTGTAGATTAGATACTTACACTAATTAAGAGTTGACAGAGAATCATATTTAAGCCATTTGTATCTAAATAATGACTATAAAGTTTTAAAGAAAAAAATGCATATGGTGTATCTATATGTGGGATATTTATCTTTCTTCTTTTCTTTTTAGCAAAGATTAGTTTCCTGTGAAATACCAATTTACACATAATGCAAAGTTTTTTATTATCATGTAAAGGTAGAAATGTACCTTTCAAAGAGTTAAAGATGAAAAGATTAAGTGTGTCTAACTGAACATAGGTGTATCAAAGATAACAGGAAGAAGAATGAGGCTTTATTGGACCAATATCCCGCTTTAAGGTTCAGATGAAAATACGTGAAATAACCTTTTCTAGAAATAAGCAAATTATTCCCTCCGTGCATAGTAATCTGATGTATATATTTAAGCTAAAAGCATTTTAGGTAAAAATTACAAGTTCCTTTGAATCAAGTAAAATATAAGCTTCTTAATTACCAGCCATCAATCATATTATTAAGATAAATCAAGAACTAGAGATATTAGGGTCTTCACAGACATAACTACATATTTTGACCCTTCTCTAGAGAGTAAAGCACTGTGGCCCACAATGCCAGGTCACTTTTCCCTTGAAAACTATCTCCTCTTGGTCTTCCAAGAGAGGGGCCTGCTGAGTTGCTAAAAATACTGATTCCGCAAGAGCTAGAGCAAACCTATATCAGAAGAGACTTACAGGAGTGATGACATCTAATGTCTGTATGTGTAAAAAGGGTACAATTAACTTCCTGTTCACACATGTTTAAAACAAGAGCTAAGGGAGAAATGAATGTGTTCAGATTGTATGACAAGCACAAATATTCTTTAGAAAGAGTAACTATGAACATTTTCCTGGGATGACATCAAGTTGTGTATTCATAATTAAATATTGTTTTAAGAGGGGCTCTGTCAAGAAAAAGAAAAATATCGAATGGTTTCACTTATAACAGGACTATAGGGAGGCCGGGTGGGAGAGAGACACTCAGCGGTGGGGGGAGGGGGGGAGGGGAGGATAAGGGCACAAAATGGAAGAGAGGAGAATACAGGGGACCATGGAGATGGATCACGGGTGAATTGGTGGTGGGCTGCCCAAGGGGAACACAAAATGTGAAAGACATAAATAACAATTAAAAAAAAAAAAAAGAGGGGCTCTGTCAAGCCTTGTACTTTTGAGAATTATTTTTTAAAAAGGAAATGTCCTATAGGAATAAAAAACTCAAATTTGGCCTTTTTCATAAATTTCCTATCTTAAAAAATTCACCACAGGAGATCTCAAGTAAAATCAGCTTTCACCACCACCACAAAAAGAATGATGCAGTCTTTACCCCAATGACTCTCATCACGCCTTCTATAGCTGCGAAGATGAAGTACAGCAGCCCCAGCCCAATCACCCGGTGCATGACTGTTCCCAACCGAGGCCTGGAGTGAGGAAGAAGAAACAGAAGAATGAAAAAGCAAAAGCTGATTAAGTAAGATTCATCCACATTCCGTCACCGCTGCCATTTCCAACACCAGAACAGTCAATATCACATCAAATCAGTCTGCTCCTGCCTCTGAGGGACTCTGTTTTAGCAACACAGCATTTTCTCTGGGAACAAGGCGCAAACAAGCTCAGGAAAAACAAAAACAAAAAAATCAGGTCTCCTTCTATAGGAGAGTAAGGTGTACTGATGCCCATGTAGGAGTATTTTGAGGCCACACAGGTGCTAGAGAATTATGCTACTGAAATTCAAGTAATATAATAAACATAATTCAGGTACAATTTCTACAAAATAAAGAGCGGACTGATAAAACCTAAGAAGTTAAGTGCCAACTTCTGAGTGTCTTAGCAGAAGTAATAATTTAATTATTTCACTAAACATTAATTAAAAAACATTCTGAGTTATAATCCATTGATTTTATGACTTGAGTAGAGAAAGTGCAGGATATTAAGAAGATAAATCCAACTACCTTCTGTCTCTCAATACCCAAAATAAGCATGCTAACAGACTTGAGTTTTCATTGAAAAGAATCAAATTGGAAATAATCAAAATAACATTTTTTATTCTTTAAAAATATAAAGATGGGAAAATACAAAGATTTTTTTTGCAATTAATAATTTGAAAATAGAATTGAAATCTCATGATATTTATAGATTAGAATTTACTGTACATGTTTCAGCACAAAAACCCTCAGAGCAATTAAAAAACTGGTTTTGAAAAAATATTCATGACAGTCATTGAAAAATAAAATCTAAAAAAAATTAAACTAATACCCATAGCGCATACTTAAGACTACTTATGTAATTTATTTAATCTAAGTTCTGATTCATATGGCCAGCTAACTCCAGTAGCAATTGTTACAGCTACAGCTCTCTCTTTGAGTTGATTATAACAAAGCAACAGTGAACTCAATCTTCTATTCTTTTTGCAGCAACCATAGGCACCTGATGTTGACTAGAACTGTAAGGCACAAGATTCTACAAGAGAATTTTGTGTTCTTAATACTGTACTAAGCTCCTCCTGAACCATACCCCCACAATAATTTGATGGTAGGAACATCAGAATGCCCTTCTGATGGCTATTTTCTCAGTGAGAAATGAACTAAGACCAGCAGAAATGGATGTGGGTAGGGAGTCAGGGGTTTGAGGAAAGAAAGGGGGTACAATTATCTTGTGCAGAGTGGGAGACTGAGGATATAAATTGGCAAGGGGATCTAGAACTGCCAGCATGACTAAGCCTGGGCAGAGTGGCTGGGTGTTCTCAGGCAGATCCTGCTCCAGGTGAGCCTGACACAGATAGACAGCTGGACTAACGAAGAGACAGAGATAGGCAGGGGGATTTAAGTGTATGCAAGAATGTCAGTGCCCTGCAGACTCAGGGTAGGATCAAAAGGTCAGAGGCCATAGTAAGGTCAGAGTGACTGAAATGGACAGAGTAGAGAAGGTAAACAGGAACCAGAGAGGTGACAACTAAAAAGTGAGTTTTTTAAAGTTACGATTATGAAGTGAGCACAATTATATAATAATATCGACTAGAAAATAATCATGGAACTCAACAGCTGAGATGAGGTGAAGAGCAAGGGCAGACGGAGTGAGATCAGGTTACTTAAAGGCTCATCCACAGGGAATTCTGACAGATGAAGTGTTGAGGAGGAGAGTGAAACGAGTGCTCATAGAGTCAAAGGATGAGGAGGGAAATCTCAGGTTGACAGGGGACCAGAGTAGGAAGGTGTAGCAGTGACCCGGCCTGAAGGCTTCAGCCCTGGGAATCAGAGTGTCTTATGGAGGAAGGAAGACTGATGGTCTGAAAATGGCAATAAGGAGAGAGAGGATAAGCTCTTTCATATTCACACCAGTGACTCTCAGGTATGGGAGAGAAAAGATCTGGCTGTGAGGGTCTGGAAGCAGCAGGCTCCCTAGGGGATAGCCAGGTGTCAGTCAGAAATTTTGCTGTCTTGGTGTTTAGCTCTCTTTCTCTTACAACGCTCAAATACAATCACAAATGAGTAACTATTTTTAGGAAACAGAAATTGCTTTGAACTTCAAGAATTATTTAAAATTTTCCCTTCTCCTTAAAGTTGATTATTATTCATCTAACCTACAAACTTACTAGAACTCAAATTCAGGATCTTTATTTGCAGACAGTATAAACTAGCCAGCACATGCAAATCCTTTGAAAACATGTTCTTGTAGTTATTTCCCTATGGGATTTGCATTATGATATTAAGAAGTTCCCAGTTTCACAGAAGCCATAATGTAGATGGATGGAATCACAAGACTGGAGGCTATTTTTTCAACACACTAATACTTACTTCACGATGCCATAACCCAAGCTCACAATAATCACTAGGAGGCGAGCCAATGTCCTCTTAATTGCTGATATCAACTCCGCAAATATCAATAAACCTTGAGCTGGGGAGGAAAAAAGAGAATAATTCATTCACTTTGTGTACATATGGAGGCCTGCCACCAAGATTCTAAATATGTAGTGTACAACTATATTCTGACCTCAAATGAATTTGCCAGACTTGATTTAAAAGTCACCTAGTCCAGTTGCTATTTGAAAACCTCAAGGTAAGGGAATTCAGTACCTTCTGAAGAACTCACTCCTTACTAGATCATCTCTAATAGGCACGGCTTTCTTAGATAAACCTGAAGTCTAGTTCCCTGACATTCCCTCTGATTTTGTTAATCCCCTTGAGACTACAAAAATTTATGTCCTCCTTCTTGTCCTGTAAATATTTGAAAACCATAATGTCTTCTAGCATACTTTTCTCCAGGAAGTTTTCAGTATTTATTTATTTAGTGCTGCTAGTGTGTGGCTAAACTAGTAAAAGACATATCATGGCCCATACCCTAATTAAGTTTGTAATCTGGTTAAGACAGATGGAACTCAGGTGGTAAGTGCTAGAGGTAACACAGCATCACCTCCCAGGACTATGAAGAAAGTCAGCCTAATGCTCACTTTGAGAAGATGTGAGTCCAGAAAAACTCCTCAGAGGAAGTGACATTTAAATCGGTATTTGTTAACTTCTGGGAGAAGGGAAAGGGGAAAGCAAAGGAAATGGCACATGTGAAGGCAGTAAAGGGACAAGAGAAAGCAAATACAACGTAAGTGAAAGCTCACTAAGTCTGCAGCAGACTGTGAAATGAGAAAAGAAAGACACTACTGATAATTGCAGGGACCAGTCATACAGACCTTTTAGGCCATGTTGTGAGTCTGGACTGCTAAGGGCAGTAGGAAGTCAATGAGAGAAAACAGGGACTACAAGACAGTTGGTAAACTATGGCCGTCAGCCATACTGGGCTCTACATCTGCTTTTGGAAATATAGTCACACTGGCCACAGCTGCGCCCATTTATTACTGGTGGCTGCTTTCATGCTACAATGGTAGAGTAGCTGCAACAGAGACCGTATGGCCCTCACAGTCAAAAAATAATTACTATGTGGCTTTTGCAGAAAAAGTTCACTGACTTTTGGAATAAAATGGACTATTTTTTAAAAAGTCAAGATTGCTCTACTTAATGGCTTGAAAAGGAATTAGACTGCAGGTGAGGAAAATGCTTAGGAGACTATTCTAGAAATCCAGGCAAGAGCTGATAAGCATGCTAGTAGTGAAGATGGAGAGAAGCAGAAAGATATTCACAAACCAGTTGTAAACACACTGATTTCAGCCTACCTTGCTCTACTTTGTTCAAATGAAATCATAAAAGACCTTGTCAAATACCTTAAAGAAGTCCAGAAATATTAAGTGTTACATTTTCCTAACCACCAATCTAGAAGCACAAAAAGAAAGAAGTCCATCTGACACAACCTCGAAGAAGTCCAGAAATATTAAGTGCTACATTTTCCTAACCACCAATCTAGAAGCACAAAAAGAAAGAAGTCCATCTGACACAACCTACTCCTAAGGTACCAGGCTGCACTCTAACATTCACTGCTTCCCAACCCTTTTGAGGTTTTCCTGTCTACCCTTCCAGGATCAACGCTAAGTAAGACTGCATAGGTTACACAATTCCCACTCAGGAAAATTACAAACAACATCCACTCACTTTCAGGTTTCTAGTACCTCTCCTTTTCCGCAGGACTCCTCAAAGACACTGACAGCAGTCTTGGGGCACCTCTCCCAAGCCCTCTGGTGTCGTCTCAGAGGGTTGGAAGTCTGAGGATGGCAAATAGTTTCTCATCTCTTCCCGATCTCAGGTTTTTGCTGCCCCTCACCTGAGTGCACAGCACCTTTACTCTTTCTAGCTGGGAGCAGCTCCCCTAGCAGGCAAGGAGAGGAACTGCCTTCTCTAACACTCAAGAGCACTAATTTGCTGTCCTGGCACAGCCCTCTCCTTCCTCATGTGTGTTAGAGCAGGCAAGCCCACACTGCTTGAGCTCCGTAAGAGTGATAACACCTCTACTATGCCTCTCTGGGGTTCTGTCCTTAATTCTTTTGTATATGTTCTTTGAAAGTTTTTATTTTGGGGACAATACAAACTTTCTGGGACACAGAGAAAGTAGTATAATGTACTCCCCCATTTATCTACCATTCAGCTTCAAAAAGTATCACCATTCTGCCAAATTTGTTTCATCTATATTTCAATTCACCTTTCCCCCCCAGAATATTTTAAAATAAATAGCAGACACAACAAAGCCTTCTGAAAACCTGTACCAAGGCCATTTGTAACTGACCGTTCAGAAGCACAATCCTGGGTGCTTTCAGCCATCTTGAGCTATCTCTTTCCAAAGGTTCAGTGATAGAATCACCTATACCTTTACTTCACTGGCCTTTTTGAAATCTACCTTCTGAAGTCTGGTGCACACATATGTGCTCCCTACTTCACACATTCCACTGGGTAAACTGTGATGGTGCCTCCAATGGTCACACGAAGTTCTTTGGAAGAGCAACAAGGTGGGAGAATGCAAAAAGGCTGAAGGTACCATTCATCTCAGCACTATAGACTTTATTCTCTGTGGCCAAATTTTCTCTCTTTCTCTCTCTCTCTTTTTTTTTTTTTTTTTTAGGGGAAAGGAGAAGAAAGAATGGAGAGTGGCGGGGAGAAACAGAAATGGTGAAAGGATTAGCAGCACCTAAAATTCCCTGTTGAGAACTTCATGTTATTTTCATTCAATCCTTGGTAGCTGAGCCTTAGAGAATGGGAATATTCTTTTTTTCTTTATTTTTTATTTATATCCTTTACATTACTGTGTATTCCCTGAAGGTTTCCCAACATCAATTCACCTGTGAACCATCACCACAGTCCCTTGTGCTCTTTTCCTCCCCTTACCCTGCAGAATATCTCGTATTTATGGTTGTCTGCTAGTTTTTGTTTTTGTTTTGTGTGTTATTTTCTTCTCCTTATCTCTTATTTGGCTCCCTTATATTCCTGCTATAAATGAAACCAGAGAATGGGAATATTCTTTTCTCAGGAAGAAAGTGAGGGAAAGTTAGCAAGGAGGAAAACTGAAAATGAAGATAACACACATGCTAACTAGATCAGAGTTCAACTCTGACATTCTTTCTTGGCTTCCCTCCATTCATCTATATTATGGCTGATTTCAAACCACTGAGGAAAGGGGGCCCCCAAAGTGCTGCTTATAGATGCCAGAGGACTCCTGGATTATACCATATTATGGAGATGGTCACAACTTACTTGATAGTCCAGTGGTGTTGATATTTTGGTATTCACTATAAAAAACAGCTTTTTCAAGCATTCCCAGGAAAATAACAGCTGCAATCCAGAATTGGATTCTTAATATATCTTTCCAATAACAGGCAGACCATGTTAGCCAGAGTACACCATATAAAATATAAACGATACACATCACCATGTAAAACTGTAGGAAGAGCAGGAATTTCAGTCAGTTAAGCTTTTTTTGATCACTTGAAAATGGGCATTTCTACATTCAAGTATCCAGTTATTTATTTTCCAGTCATTCCAGAGTCAGAAATAGAGGTTAAGTTAAAGATTTAACTACAGAGGGATTACTACCTCTGCACCACTGATTTCCCACTTAAGATACAAAATTCATTTTTAAAAAAGGAAAAAATGATGAGAAATACTCACAATCATTAAAGGCCAATCTGATGCAGAGATATATCCATGAGGCCCCATCATGGAAAGAGACACTGGTAAAGGTTAGGGTGGGGATAAAAAATTTAAAAAGCAAAATTAACAACCAATCTTTTCATAAGTTTTTGAATATAAGTCCACTCCCCTAAGTTTCCATAAATAGGAACCAAAGAAATGCTCAATTTTTACATACTATACAGAATACATTGGATAATAAGTTACTAGTTGCTTGTCTATGTAATCTTATCAAGATACCTTTGCTTGTAAAACCTGGACCAAATCTGACCTTTTGCAGACAGCACAATAGTACTGGCTTTTGACTGGCCCCTCACTGAGGACGTTGTCTTCCTTAATTTAACTTGGGCTAAATTACTGATTTCTAGCATATAGTTTGGGGTGTTGTCCAAGGCAGTGGCAGCAATGCCAAATACAAGGAAATACTTGCAGAACTCGGCAACTGGTTCAGTTACTAATAGGGGATTTAATCTGTTTGCTGGTGTCCAGAGAAAAGACAAGCCATGACACTGAGGAAGAAAGGGGGCACAAGGCTAGCTAGCAGAATGACATCAAGGTGCCTGCTCCCTCTATGTGGCATGGTCTAGGCCATTATATCATCTTCAGAAGGAAGTCCTAATTTACATTTTTCCAGAATAGCCACCTCCACAAGCTTCCCCTATGATCACCAACTCTGCCTCCTCTGCAGCAATGCCTGTCTCACCTCTGCTTATCTGCCTTCCCACTGGACTGAGTACCACTCAGAGGTAAAGTCTAGCTTACCTCTTTTTTTTTTTCTCCTAGCTTACCTCTTGTTCCTAGAGAATGAGCCAGAGCAATTTGCAAATCCCCAGGACTCTCACATGCTCTTTGACTACTGTCAGCCCAGCAGATGCCCCACTGGAAATGACAGTCAAAGCAATTCTAGGATATATGAAAGCAGTCAGTCCTGTGAAAACTGCTTAGTATAAGCCTGCTTGAGACTGGGCACTATGACCTAATGCTAAACAAAGCACAGAGGCTCTACCATGAGGTGGGGGAGAAGAGGTCCTTACAAATCACACAAACCAGTTACCAGACATACCACTTCTACTCCTAGGCTACAGGCATTTCAAATTTTTTTTTCAAAGAGCCAAAATTTTAAACGCCTGATGATGGCTATTTTTAAGAAACCAAATATAATCTACTTCAAATATAATTGAGGTGTTGCCTACCCATCCCTGTCTGTTAAAATATATATATTTTTTAATCTGGAAGGAGAATTTTATATCCCACCATGAGGTTTAAAATTTTTAATTTATCTTAATTTTAAATGTCAACCCATTTAAAAAAAAGAGTTGCGATAAACATAAGTCTTCAAATAAACAGATTATTCATTTTTGTGATTAACAGAAATTCACATTTGATCATTGTGCTTTAACAGAAAATGGATTTGTGTCAATGACAAAAATATAGAATATAGTGAAAGAAAACAATAAACAAGCATGCAATTTTATTGTACCATTCAAATTCCATTGTGCATCTGTTTTTTCCGTTTTAATGGCAACAATAAAGATATGAAATCCATCTCTCTGTGTTCTGGCTACAACATCCTGAAAAGGGAAAAAAAAAATCTTTAAGTTAATTTTTTAATTGCCATATAAGGAATAGTTAACAATGGTTCAGCACAATTAAAACAATTTTTAGGAATTAAACTGGATCCTTTCATAAAAACACTGACAAATAAAACAATGAAAAGAAATAGTAGTCAGTGGAAGGACATTAGAAGTATTTCCCACATTTTTTTTAAACCACTATCTTCCCAGACCTAAAATGATAAAGAAGGAAAAAAAGCTTTTCCACTCTTTATATTCCTACAGTTTTCCCCTAGGAGAACCATTCTGTGTTTTAATATTACCCTTCAATTTTTTAAGAAATTGATTTCTCCCATATTATATTCTAATATCACTAAGCATTCACTTTTAAAAATGTGTGTGGTTTTTAATTGAACTGGGTGGAGGGAGTCATAACATTGTTAGAAATGATGGGTTAAGGGCCTCCCTGGTGGCACAGCGGTTGAGTGCTGAGCTGTGGAGCTGTTGGCAGCGGTGACGTGAGTTCCACGCCCGGCCGGGGAGAATCCCACATGGCGTGGCAGACCTCTCCTGCCTCGCCCGCTGCTCCCCTTAGCAGTGTATTTCTGATCTGCCTGTTCTGCTACCTGCTCTGTCTCTGGTGAACCCTCTCGCTGCCCCATGCC
Source organism: Scalopus aquaticus (assembly GCA_004024925.1). Classification (NCBI taxonomy): domain Eukaryota; kingdom Metazoa; phylum Chordata; class Mammalia; order Eulipotyphla; family Talpidae; genus Scalopus; species Scalopus aquaticus. Next base: position 69,934 of record PVIJ01005119.1, read on the forward strand.
TCTGGCCTGTACCCCAACTTGTATGTATAAATAAAAAATAAATCTTTAAAAAAAAAAAAGAAATGATGGGTTAAATTATTTAAATTTCTAAGGTACGATGTGCCTAGCAGTCCCAATGAGGAAAAACTGCCCACTGTAATACCCAGGAACTTCTAATGCCCCACATACCTGGTCCAAACTTTTCACATCCTTCCTTACTATTGCCTCCCCTTCCCTTTCATTTCCTCCTCCTTCCCCATGATAGCTTGTACAAAGCAAAAGTTTGTCCCTGCTACTGCAGAGTAAATGACTTTGCACTCTCAGACTACAATTTAAGATGGTTTGAGAAAATAAGAAATATGAAGTCAGAAGTATAAAAGCAAAAATTAAGTTCTCTCCTAAATCTGCCTTCTGTTCCCACACACCACTTCTCCAAACTTCTCAACTTGTTAGTCTTCTGACTTTTAGTAATTCTCCCAAATACTACATCCCCTTTCCCCAGCCTATTTACACTATGGTTTCCATCTACTTCTTTACATCTTTAATGATGATCATACTGCCCAAAGCACTGTGGTGCTGTCTTGGATATTTGAAAGCAGAATTTCAGTTTTTAAAGAAAAGGAAGATTTAAACTAAAAGGCTTCTGCACAGCAGAAGAAACTACTATTAAAACAAAAAGACTTTCTACTGAACAGGGGAAAACATCTGCACATAAGACATGTGACAAGGGCCTCCCCAGTGACACAGCGGTTGAGGGCTGCGCTGTGGAGCTGTCGGCGCGAGTTCGACGCCCGGCCAGGGAGAATCCCACATGGTGCGGCAGACCTCTCCTGCCTCACCCGCTGCTCCCCTCAGCAGTGTACTTCTGATCTGCCTGTTCTGCTCCCCACTCTGTCTCTGGTGAACCCTCTCGCCGCCCCATGCCTCTGGCCTGTACCCCAGCTTGTATGTATAAATAACAACAACAAAAAAAAATTAAAAAAAAAAAAAGACAGGTGACAAGGAGCTAATGGGTAAGATCTACAAAGAGCTCATACAACTCAAAAAAATGAAAACAAAGCGCCCAATCAAAAAATGGGCAGAAGATTGAAACAGATACTTCTCCAAAGACATACTGATGGCCAACAAGTACATGAAAAAAAAGTCCAACATCACTTATCATCAGGGAATTGCAAATCAACACCAGGAGACACCACCTCACACCTGTGAGAATGGCAAAAACAACAACAAAACAAAAACACAGACAACAAATGTTGGCGAGGTTGTGGAGATAAAGGAAGCCCTGTACATGTACACCTTTGGTGGGAATATAGACTGGCCCAACCCCTATGGGAAAAAAGTATTGGCTTTCTCAAAATATTAAAGATATACACTGTGATCCAGCAATCACACTCCTCAGCACTTATCCAAAGAATGAAGAACACTAATTTGAAAGATACATTCACTTCTATGTTGATTGCAGCACCATTTACAATAGCCAAGTTAGGGAAAAACCTAAGTGCCCAACAACATTGAGTGGGTTAGGAAGTTGTATATATACACATTGGAATACTCTTCTGCTATTAAAGAAAAACAAAACAAAACTCCAGCTATTGTAACAACAGGGATGGAACTGGAGGGGATTATGCTAAGTGAAATAGCCAGAAGAAGACAAATACCGGATGTAGAACACAGAGAAACAAAACAAAGGAACTGACAAAACTAAACCAAAACAAACCCTAGAAATCTGACTGCAGAACTGAGGTTACTAGAGGGACAGGGTGGAGGTGGGAAGTAAGGGGGGGAGGGAGCACAATGGTCTATGGCAAAGGGATAAGGGTGTTATGGTGGTAGGTGTGCTGTGGTAATACACACGAATCTATTTCCTTAAACATGTTTTAGGTACTATATTTAGGTATTGACCTAATCAATATTGCATCAATAAAAAGTAATAACAAAAGAGAAAAAAAAAGAAATGCTGTATAGTTAATCTTAAAATACAATTTATAGAGATTTTTAGACAGAAAGAAGTATATACAAAATTCAGATATAAGAAATACATTGTTTTAAGTGTTTTTCCTTCTCTAATTCTGTATGTTCTACTTAATATCACTCTACAAATATCTCTTATCAGCAGACTTTTCAGTTTTACTATAATTTGTGTATTTTAAAGAGATAAAATGACTTACCATTGATCTGTCATGGTTTGAAACATTTCTGTTACTTGCTATTAGTTCTTTATTCTGGGAAAAAAGAATAATAATTCCACTTTATATCGGTGCTTATCTATGAGGAAATGTAGTTTTAACAATTAAGAAAAAAATGATGTTATGAATAAAAGAAGGATTTGAAAGCTATTACCAGCAAACAAACCTCACTGTACCCCAAACATGAGTAATAAAATTCTGTCTTTGAAAATTCCCTTAATCAGGATCATGGTTACCACTGGCGGGGAGGATATGAGGAACTAAAAGGGGCCCCTAGGTGCTAAAATGCTTCCTGCTTGACCTGAGTCTATATGGGTGCTGAGGTTTTGAAAATTCATTGAGCTGTACACTCCTGACATATATGCTTTATGCCTGTTTATTACACTTCAATACACATTAAAAAGAACATTAATTTTTACTGAAGACATATTTTCATTACAGAACTTACAGGAGAACAAAAATGAAATGATCTACAATCTCAACTAACCAGGGATGATAGCTTTTAAATTTTAGAATCTAATAACCTTCTATGCTGGGAGGAGAAAGTACATAAAAGAGGAGAGTGTTCCAGTGTGTTCATTGCTGATAAATGGAATAAACCGACAGAATTCTGGTAAGAGTACCAGACCACGGGATATAACACATCAAGGTCACTGGTGATCCTGACTAGAACTATTTTGATGGAGGAGGGGAGGGAAGGGGGCCCGCAAAGGTCTGACTGGAGTGGACAGAAGAGAGCATGAGGGTAAATGATAAAAAAATCCTTTTTTAAAGATGTTGCTGCAAAGGGGTAAAATAAAATACAACAGTGGTGCCAATACCTTACTTATCATATAGTACCACAAATACAAAAGAACTAAGCCTAAAAATGAACAAATTAAGCACCATTATTTATCAAAATACTGGTAAGGCAGACTGAGCTCATACTTAAATTCACTGGAAATAAAATAAATTCTATCTTAATAAGGCAAGACAAATACTCACAGTCAATGAAGGGAACACCTGTAAATCGCTGTTGCAATCTAGGTTTTCATTTTTTGTTGTCCAACAGTCAATGTTCTTGAAATAATGACCACAAAAGTCTTCATCAACACTGAGCTCATGGTTTCGTGACAACTCCTACCCAAAAGAAAATTCTCTTATAATTTTTTCCAAGTGTCTTATCAAAGAAGATAAATAAAATTTAATAGCTAAATAGTACCAACATTTATTCAGTCTGGAATACTTGAAATATGCAGAACAAAATAACAGAGTTTTGAGTATAATATTAAGAACAACTGAGGTAATCCTAACATTTTAGCCATTGCAGTGTGCTCATCAGACAGAGAATACATAATACAAGCATAATCTTCTAGTTAAGAAAAGCAATTAAAGTATGACCATGAAGAAATAAGACATACTCTGTCCTGAGACTACTTTCATTTTTTTCCCTACATGAAAGAGATAGAGAAAGTAAGCAGCATTAAACCACAAAGAAAAACAAACCAAACAGTAACAGGAAGCAAAGGTGGCTAATTCAACTAAGTGTAAAGAGGGCAACCCGTTTCCGTATCAATGACCTAAGGTTCTACATCCTAGAAAGGATAAAACAGCCTAACTACAGCTCCTAGCCATCAAGAAAAGGTTACCTTGACTCTCACTGGCCAAATGAACAACAGTTTAAGCAAAGTAAATCAGAACTGTAGTACATTATAACCCACCAAACAAAGTAAAAATCTGAGTCCATACTGACAACTGATTCGTTGATGAGAGGTAAGATAAAGGAAAATGTTAGAATGCTAACAAATGTAGAATATAGAATTAAAAGCTCTACTATACTAAGTCTACTTATACTCACTAAAATTCTAAGATCTCCATTACTAATATTTTTTAATGAAGTGAAACTTTTACATTTATTTCTTGAATTAAGTTGATTTTTATTAGTAAGTACCTATGGTCCTTGTATCAATAACTTTTATGGTCTGATTTAAAAGTTTACTAACATTTTTCATAAGAAGGCTTATATTCTTCTCAGAAAGAATATATCATTAAAGTATTTATTGCCAAAGTCCCAATAAACCTGTGGACCTTCTAAAATACAATCTAGTATTTCTAGCCTCCTCACCTAAGGAGCTATTGAATCTGTTCACTCAAGGGGCCTCCCTGGTGGTGCAGTGGTTAGGCGCTGCACCGTGTAGCTATCTGCAGGCAGGAGTTCGAAGCCCAGCGGGGGAGATTCCCACATGGTGCCGCAGACCTCCCACTCGCCCACTGCTCCCCTCAGCAGCGTACTTCAGTCGATCTGCCTGTTCTGCTCCCCACTCTGTCTCTTGCCACCCCATGCCTCTGGTCTGTTTCCCAGCTTGTATGCCTAAATAAATAAATCTTAAATATAAATAAATAAATCTGTACACTCAAAATCTTTCATTCACAGTTTTACATAAATTAAAAATTTGTGTTTTACTTACTTCCAGCTCAAAATGTTCATTGTGACAGATATGGTACTTCAAATGCCACTCTATGGTAAATTTCACAGGCCCAGAACAATTGAATGACTTAACTGTTAAGAAAAAGGAAGTCTCATTTTACAATAATAACATATATATTCCAATATAAATTTAAGGTTCAAGAATGCAACTTAAAATAGGCTGCTTTAATGAAACAATGAGTAAAATATTACCGAATTTCTCCCAAAATCATTGCAAATGAGACATTAAATTTATTACACTTAACCAAAACTGATTATAATATTATGGTTGCATCTATATGCTAATTCCAATGTTAAAATCAAATGAGTAGCTGGACAGGCTAAGTCATTCCTTAATTAATCTAAAATATTTCCTTCACTCACCGATTCATTAAAAAATTACCGAGTGACAACCTCTTACATGCCAGGAAGACATATAATGGTAAAGTAGTACAATTCCTATCCTTGACATAAGAGATACTGAGGGAAGGGGAATGTACCTTTGATAGAATAAAGGTCAAGGAGCTTCTGGGCAGGGCACCTAACACAGTGTAGCAGAGCATAAAGAATGGGACACAGTATGTTTGCTGGAGGAGGCGTTTATATGAGTGAAGAGCAGGAGTCAGCCACATGAAGAGGAGGTGAACAGAATATGCAAATGCCCAGGGTAAGTGAGACTATTGTTCCACATGTCTATTCTTATACCAATACCACATATTTATGATTACTGACAGCAGTACCACACATTTATGATTACTGTAACTTTATGACTAGTTTTATTTTTTATTTTTTTTAAAGATTTATTTATTTATGCATACAAGCTGGGGTACAGGCCAGAGGCATGGGGGTGGCAAGAGGGATCACCAGAGACAGAGTGGGGAGCAGAACAGGCAGAACCGTTGGAAATACAGCAGACGAGGCAAGAGAGGTCTGCCTTGCCATGTGGGAATATCCCTGGTCTGGTGTCGAACTCGCGTCGCCGCTGCCCACAGCTCCACAGCGCAGTGCTTAACCGCTGCGTCACCAGGGAGGCCCTATGATTAGTTTTAAAGTCAAATAGTAAAGATTTTTAACTCTGTTCATTTTCAAAATTGTTTTTACTATTCCAGGTACTTTGTATTTTCATATAAATTTTACAAACAGCCATTCAACTTCTACATAAAAAATCAGTTTGGATTTTAACTGGGATTAATCAAATTTATAGACATGGGGAGAACTGACAATGAGGTTATAGATCTTTTTATAGATGCCTTTTATCAATTTGAGGGAATTTCCTTCTATTTCTAGTTTTCTGAGAGTTTATCATGAATGGTATGTTGAGTTTTTTCCAAATGCTTTTCTGTATATATTAAGATGATTACATGGTACATTTCTCTTATCCTGTTAATATGGTGAATTACAATGAGAGATTTTTCAACACTGGGTCCAGATGACTATATCTTGAATAGGACAGTGAAAGAGGGAAAGACAAATGTCCTACAAAACAGTACTGACACATCAAAAATAGCAATCCTTAGCTTTACAGGCACTAAAACCAGGCATTGTGAGAACAGAGACAGTCCTTCATCACACCACCAAGGCAAATGTACAAACTAGAATTCCCAAGTGAACAAGAACTGTAAAGTGGATGTGTAATGATCAACTATCTCTCCCCCTTCAGATGCCTTTCTGGACACCCAACGGTGATGAGGTTGCTTGGTAAGCATGGCACCAAAATAAGGATACACCGGTAAAGGTTGCATCCATGCCTGCTAGCCACATGGCATAGCTACAGTCATGGTTCAAGACCTCTCTCTCATTCATGCTGCTGGAGCACTGCCAGCTTTTGCCTAACTAAACTACCTCATATTTGAATGTTTTTGCAGCCTCATTCTTACTTTAACTTGTTAATACCACTATCTTGGTTGTGGGTTATTCTTAGGCTGCTCTCAGATACTACAGATTGATTTTTAATCAAATTGTGTTTCATAATTTTGTAATTTTAAATCAAATTGTGTTTTTGTACTATAACTTTCCCCTGTGTAAACTTTCTTGTCTGCACTAGTCTTTTATATTTTATTTGTCTGAACACTGAGTATAAATTCATTACAGTAATTAGATGCCACTATTTTTCCCTCTCCTTTACCTAGGACTTTAATGATCTCTTACCAAGCTCTTATCACCACTGATGATCTATGATATCACCAAGTTGCTTTGAACTACTTCTATTTTCTAGTTGCTGTCTGGCCTACCTTCCTCAGCAAAGGCCCACGTTAAGTCAGAATCCCCAATAAATGATCAGTACATGGTGTACTGGAGAAAAGAGGTGTGAGTTTGGACCCCTAAAAAGCCAAAATGCTTTACCCATTAAAAAACTGTTCCTTATGCTAAAACTTTAATCCTGACCACCAACTCACTTAGTCAAGTGACTGAAAACACTAAGAGGAATTAGACTATAGTAAATGTGATCTAATGTAAATCCATTAAAAGTACTGAAACCTCAGGCTCTGTGACTTGTAATCCTGGCATATCAGTATTTATATTAATAACACAGCGCTAACAATACTTTGACTTTCATAAGCCCGGAAATCCTAATTAAAATATTAGCATCTAGTAATTTTAATTTCATATTATGATCATGTATTTATTTAGAAAATCTTCAGGGTCATAGTTTATCACAATAGTGACATCTCATATGTTACCAAAAGAAATTTATCTAATTTGAAAAGCTGGAATTCAGAGTCAAATTTTATAGAAAAAAATACTTTCTTGCTAAAGACTACTTTACTAGACTTTAGTGATAATTTTTAAGGAATGATTCATATTACATTTTCTGAGACAGGTTCAGAAAAATCTATTCTTGTAAATAATGAAGCCATGATTGATACAAAAGAAACACTCAAAAACAAAACATTTGCCTAGTTTATAGTATAGTTTACAATATATTGATGAACTAGTTTATAACATATATTGCAAGATGTTCTTTGTTTATATGTAACATTTGTATTTATTTTATGAAAGTTTATTACACTTACCGGAAAACTTGATATCTGTAGAGTTAAACATAGTTTTCCTAAATATCAATGGTCCTGATTTCTAAAATGAAAAACAAGCAAATAGAAAGATAGTTTAAAAAAGTTTTCTGTCCTTTTTCATTGCTTTACCTTAGAAGATATATAGCTCTAATCCCATGACGACAGTGATTATTTTTTAAAAATACTCATTTGATCACATCACTCAGTTGCTTAAAACCTTGTCTGCCATATCAATTTCCTTCAGTTGTGAGGTTCAGGAATGCTCCTGCCTCCAGTGTCTCAGCCTGAGGCCAGCAACACACAGGATGGGGCTGCTGCCATTGCATGATTACTTCTGCTGGGCCACAACACCCATCTGTGCATTTAATGCTGTCCTGGGAACACGAATGTACTTCTAAAAAAACAGTGATTCCTTTCCCTAAAGTGCTGTAGGTTTGTTTGCACATGTACTTACAAGAGTTTGCTGCAGTTAGAGGGTCCTGCATGATCACAGCCTGCCTACCTCTCTTTAAGTTCCAAAAAGCTTGACTGAGTCTCCCTCCTGCACCCAGAGCCTTCGTCAACCTGAACACTTCCTTAATAACCCTTCCATGTCACTCTTTCTTCACCTAGTTAATTCCTTCTTATCCTTCAAGGCTAGGTTCAAAAGTCCTTTCCTCAGGAAGTCTTCCACTCCGGCTTAAACCAGGCCAGCTCCCTCACATGATCCCTAAGATCCATTGATCTTCACAACCCTTATCACAACTAAAAATGAAATAATGTATTAGTTAACTGTTTAATGTCTGAAGGGATTGTGTTAAATGAGCAAGTGGTTAAGAATTTTTTAAAACAATGACAGGACAGGCATTTTTTTCTTACTAACATATTTCCCTCCCCAGGAGTTTCAACAATGAACAATAAAACTCCCAGCCTGGATATCTCCTCTGATCCACATACTCAACCATCTAAAGGCCATCACCTCTGCAATGTCCAACCTCTCCTAAACCAGCAACATTCCTTTCTTTTTCACCAACTCTTTCTACACTATTCTGGTTGTAGGTGGTGCCACCCATAGTCACCAAAGCCATGGCTCCTTTTGGCGCCTCATCTCCATCACCCAATCCCCAAAGTATGTCTATGGTATCTCATAAAGACTTCCCAAGTTTAGTTCGTTCTCTCCATTCCAGCTACCACAGCCCTAATTCAGGTCCTCAACATTTCCTGCCTACCTTTCTACAATAACTTAATTGGTACCTCTGTCTCCAGCGGTAAGATTGTAATTCATCTCTAGATAGCAGCTAGAGGGATTATTAGCATTTATTACAATCTAAAATCTTTCAACAGCTCTCCCTCATTCACACCCCAAAGTAGCTACTGGTGGCCAGGCAGGCTAGTCTATAGGTGTTTGGTCCACCACTTTTTAAAAGTTTTCAATTAGTTTTAAAAGTTTTCAATAAAATTATGGGTTCTGGCTTCACCGTTTGAAGAGGAGACCTGAAATTCTGTGCCCACACTGCCACTGCCATATAGTATTCACCAGCTGGAAATGCATGGCAGTTGCCCTCTTTTGAAGGTTATGCAATCTGTATGCAGTCCACCACATTGCCCACTACTCCCTTTAGCCCTGAACCTACTTTACTTCACTCACTGATAGGACTTGCCTCAGCTCCCACATGTCTAGAAGTTTGAGATCCCTGGCTTCAAAATCAAGGCCAAGCTTGGGCAGGAAAGACTGTGAGACCCTTCGAACACACTCCTGCCTGAACTTCATGAAGTAGAGGCCCCGAGAAATTCTTGTACTGCTGCTGCTCTACTCCTCTCTTTCTCTTGCACCAAGGTGACATCTACTCATCTTTTAGAACTAGCCAGCAGAAATCAGGTTAGGGTGATCATTCTGGTACTTGGCTAATATCCCAAAATGCTGCCAGATATATAATTACTACTCATGAATCTGCTGTGACTACTGTTTGAATTTTCTGAGAGAAGGGGCTGTACCTAAAATTCATCTTTGCAATAATGGTCAGTGTAGTACATGGTGCACAGTAGGTGCTCAAACTACTTGCTGATCTTTACAATCAAAAGAACCATTTCTTGATAGATTAGCAGTACAAATGAAAGAATTCTCCATTCTCCTTTCTGCTTAAAGAAGTTCTACTAAGCTGAAGAGACATTATCACACTACTCAACAATGAAGGGCCTTATGAACTGCTAGTTACCAAGTCACACTGGACTAAAGCTTATTTGGGACCCAAGAAAAAAAAAAATGTGTCTTTGTCAGTCAGGAAGCAAAGTCACTCCTCCCCTATGGCCTTTGGAGTCTCACCATCCAAAGTATCCTTGGCAAAGATCTTTACAGACATGGTCAAGTAGTTTAACAATCTGTATACAGTTGATTCACTTCAATATTACTTATTCTGACTTAGTTTATATTAGTGACTATTCACTATAAGCACTGCATGAAACCATGAGTTTTTGCTTTTTAGCCGTTCAGAGAAATTCAATAATGGAGATATGCAGACTACATTACTAGTGCACAAAATAGGGCACCAATCTGGAAGAAATGGTTGCACTACGGCTTCAAATATTCAGGAGGGTGTAGTTTGTGTTTTGTAGGTAGTGTTTGTGGCCTCTGGTTGAGAAAATAAAAAATAAAGATTTTGCTTTTGACATTTCAATGCATGTGGGAAAGTCTCATCTGAAACGGCTGAATTAGTCATTCCTCTGCTTCTGAATAAGCAAAAATTAACGCTTCTTCCAGATTTCCTGTCCTTCTTTAACAAGAGTTTCCAAAATTCTACTCTTGCATTCCTCCCACATCATTTCATGTAAGCCACTGGGTGCCAAGTTCTCAAATGATCAGCCCTGGAAAGTTAGTTTCCACACATTCATGCCTCCAGACAGCCTTTCAAACACTCCTTACCACACACCTCAACCCATCTCCACACACACAGTTCCAGAACTGTGATAGGGGCCTTAGAGAAAGGCAGGAACCCAAGAAGGGGAGAGAGTAGTCAGTGACTATTGAATTATTCCCTAATCATTAAAAAAAAAAAAAAGAAAAAGAAAAAGAAAAAAAAATCAAGCAAGCAGCACATGTGCTTCTCTACATTTAAGCTGAAACAGTAGCCCAGGAAAGTCCTTGTGACTTCACGGGTGTGGTCCTGTGGCTGAACACTGGGAGACGATGTCAAATCCCAAGAGATGCCCTTTGAAGCGCCCAGGAATTCGGGGCTCGGGTTTGAATAAACGAGGACCTGATCTAGCCAGAACTTGTCAGAACAGAGCGAAAGGACAAGACTTCGGGAATGGTGATCCTCGAGATGAGTAACAGCGTTTAGAAGGGAGAACGGTCCTCAAGCACAATCTTGATAGCACTTATCTTCCCCACAACCTTGGACCCTCTGGAGGAGGGGGCGTGCCCACCCACAACGGACAAAAGGCTCAGGGAGCGTCTCAGGGAACCCTGAGTAGGCCTGGCAAGCGCAGATGTACTAGGCCAGGGCTCGGGCCGAAGCCGTGGGCGGTGGGACCGAACCAGCCCCGGGAGACGCGCCACGTCTGGGCTCCCCACTCCACTTACATCGCTGACCGTCGCGGTCCAGAGCCCGAGCTCAGGGACGCCTCCCACAGCCGCCGGGGCCCAGCACAGGAAACAGAGGGCGACGCTCAGCAATGTCCATCCAGGGGCCCTGGATGGAAGACGGCGGTATGGCTGGAGCCAGGCCCCGGCGCGGCAGGAAGGAGCCATCTTGACGTGGAAGCCGCACCTGGCGTTCCGTGACGCCTGCCACGCCCGGGCCCCCCCACGCCCCTCCCGCACTTGATGCGGCTCCTCCCCCGGGAGTGGGCTGCGGTTCCGGGCAGCGTGACTCTGACTGGGGGGTGCAGGGGTTTGGCTTGGGTGGGGAGGCGCGGTTCGAGCCTGACAAACCGAGCTGAGACCGGCGGCGGAACTCAGGACTGGGCCAGGCTTAGAACTAAAAGGGCTGGAGCGTGGAATGGGGGGCTGGGGGCGTGGGTGGGAGGAGCCGGGGCGTGGAGGAGGGCCTTAGGGCAAGGCCGGGCTTGAGGGCGGGGCCAGCGGGAGGCGGGGCCGGGATCGAAGGTGGGGCTAAGGGCAGAAGGTTGTGTGGAGGCGGGCGGTGCTTGGAGGTCGGACTCAGAACTAGGCCGGACTGTGGAGGCGGGGCCGAACCGGGAGGCGGGCCTCAGGGCTGAGCCATAAAGTGGGGGCGGGGCCGGGAGGGAAGGCCAGGCGCTGGCGGGTGGGTGCGGTGGGCGTGGTGCGGAGGCTGGTTACCACTTAGGATGGGGGATGGGGCAAGGTCCCAGATTCCACGTGACTCTGGTCCGGCGCTTAGTGGGAATTCTGAGATGGACTTGCTAACTAAAGATGGATTCAGTGTTTCTTGAGTCATGTGCACTTTGCTGGTACTCCGCCTCCTTCAACTCAGGTGAGATAAATAGTCCTCTTTTTTTTTTAAATCTTTTTTTTTAAGATTTATTTATTTATGCATACAAGCTGGGGTACAGGCCAGAGGCGTGGGGCGGCGAGAGGGTTCACCAGAGACAGAGTGGGGAGCAGAACAGGCAGATTAGAAATACACTGCTGAGGGGAGCAGTGGGCAAGGCAGGAGAGGTCTGCCACACCATGTGGGATTCTCCCTGGCTGGGCGTCGAACTCACATCGCACATTGCGGACAGCTCCACAGCACAGTGCTCAACAGCTGCGCCGCCAGGGAGGCCCGTAAATCGTCCTCTTAAATTCCTGGGAAAGCTTGAAAGGTACTTTAGGTCAGAGTCATTTGAACCTAAGGCATCGTGTTGTGAGCATGACCTCGATAGAACAGTTAGTAATTTTGGGGACAAATAAAGTTACCTGATTACTTAAAGCTCAGAAGGGCAGGATTTGGTGTATATCCCCTGGCATTTCAACTGTAAAAGATGAATCAATGCTTGGCTTTCAAAGAGAACTAGTTTATTATTAAATATAATGTCCAGAGAAGAATACAATCTTGAATTAACATTGTCATTAACGTAAATTTATACTACAGAGGCCCTCATTGCTTTGCCAGTCATCTTAGTCACTTATTCAGCCTGCAGTTACTGAGGACGTAAAACTCCTAAAGATTGCATTTGGCATCTTTGCCTTTCGTAGCAAGCAGTGTGATCATTTCTATGTCTCTCAAATCACAGGGATCCCGTGGAAACATCCACTAGTTACTTAGAAGGTATGTCAGGTGGGAGGAGAGGACATGAGATGACTTTTTAAGTCAAGTCCTGCAGGAAGAGTTAAGGGTGGGTTAGTTTTGGGAACAAGGGGTAGGGTTGAAGGTGTTTTAGTTAAAATAGAACAACCTGTTCCAAAACCTGGAGCAACAGAAAACCTTCCTGATGATTAGATATTGGTGTGAGGTGGATACTGGCAAGACTGAAAATACTAAACAATACCAGGACATACAGGTCTGGATGGGCCAGGTTGGAAAGATAACACTTTAGTCTAAGAACCCAGAGAGACAGTGGTGGTTTTAAAGCAAGGAGGATGAGGTCACCTCCTTTATTTTGGTTGTCACATGAAAACTATTGAGGACATTGTGGCACTGTTTACAATAGCAAAGGTATGGAAGCAACCCAGATGTCCAAAAATAGATGATTGGATCAAGAAGATGTGGTACAAATACACAATGGAATACTAGTCAGCATTCAAAGACGATAAACACGTGCAATTTACAGTGACATGGATGGAATTAGAGGGGATCATACTCAGCAAAATAAGCCAGAAAGAAAAAGTATCGAATGGTTTCACTTATAACAGGACTATAGGGAAACCAAATAGGAGAGAGACACTGGGGGGGAGGGAGGGAGAACAAGAGCACAAAATGGAGTAGAAAAGGACACAAGGGACCACAGAGATGGATCACGGGTGAATTGGTGGTGGGTAGGGGAATACAAAATGTAAAAGATATAAATAACAATAAAAATATATATATTAAAAAAGAAAACTGTGTTGAGGAAAACGAGATGACCAGTTAAGACAATTTCAATAATTTGTATGACCAGTTAAGAATAAGTTATACAGGACTATAGGGAGGCCGGGTGGGAGAGAGACAATCAGTGGTGGGGGAGGGGGGTGAGGAGGGAGCCGGAGGGAGGGAAGGGAAAGGGCACAAAATGGAATAGAAAAGAACACAAGGGACCATGGAGATGGATCACGGGTGAATTGGTGGTGGGCTACCCAAGGGGAATGCAAAATGTAAAAGACATAAATAACAATAAAAATATATATTATAAAAAAAATGTACTTATAAGGTAAAAAAAAAAAAGAATAAGTTATAGTCATTCAGAGATGATGGCTTCAATCACAAAACAGCCAGGGGGATGGAGATTTGGATGGATTTTTAGAGACATGAGAGATAGAGATTTTAAATAAAAAAGTCCTGGTGACTGATTAGATATTAAGATTGGTTCCAACATTTGTGACTGGAACAACTGAGGGGCAGAACACCAAGAGGAAGGGAAAATGTTAATGTAAGTGGGGTTGACCAGGAGGTGGTCAAATGAAAGCATAAAGTGGATAGGTCTAGATATGAGTCTGATGTCAGGAAAAGCAATTGAGGTTGTGATCAGCCTTATATAGAAATTGAAGCCAGGTGTGAGAAACTGCCAAGGGATAGCAAGACCATGGGAGATAGTGAAGACATGAGATGGAGGCAAATCCTGGGGAACAAAAGGTCTGGAAAGGAGTAATCAGAGAAGTTACATCATGGGTCTCAACCCTGGCTGCACAGGAGAATCATTAAGCTCTCCAAAATATTCAATCATAATACTAGAAAGATAGTGACAGTAGAGTGTGTATGGTTTATAATTCACCTGGATTGTCCCATATTCCTTCACTAGGATGGTATAAGTTCTCGAATAATGTCATTTCATTTAACCATGTTTTGCTATAATGATGAGGAAAAAAATGTGCTTGTTGACCTTGAACAAACCAATATTACTTAAGGACCTGATTTTGTTGTACTATCTAGTTTTTCTTTAAGTCACAGTTTCTAAGCACCTATGATTAATGTTGGGGACTTACTCCTTTACCAGAAACCCACAGGAAATAGGAGCAACATAACCAGAACAAAATATCCCCACAAAACTCCAGACACAAGGGGTGCTATCAGCATTTGGACTTGGAGTTATAAGATGAATAAGTTTGAGGATATAATGTACAGCATGGTGACTACAGTTGATAATGCTGTATTACATATTTGAAATTTCCCGAGAGTAGAACGTAAACGTCACCTAAATAAATAAATAAATAAATAAATAAATAAGGAAACTACCTGAGTTGATGACGGGGTGTTAATTAACTTGGTTGTGGGAACCGTTTCACAATGTAAACATGTATCAAATCATCACATTGTATACTTTATATTATAATTTTATTTGTCAAATACACCACAATAAAGCTGAAAAAAAGAAGTTGCTATGAACTAGTTTGGGGTGGCTTTCAGGATATATTGTTTTAAGTAAAAAAGTCCAAGTGCAAAAGAGAATATGTAAAATAATACCTTGTGTATGTATCAGAGAAGGGGTAATAGCAAACATGTATATCTGTGCTTTCCTCCGGTGGAGTTTACGGCAACTAATATAAAACTGAATCACAGCCCAGAAGTTACTGTGAGTGGAAACGAAAATGCAGCTGAGAACATAGAAGACCAGGAGCCCTAAAATCCTATACTGTTAATTCGAGGCTCTGGGTGTGGTTAACAGCAAACATGAATGGTGCTATTTGGATAAAACTATATTTGACTTATTTTATTTAAAGTATTTGGATTATGTGAATGTGAGAAATGTTGAAAGATCATTATGCACCTCCCACTTCTGGTTGCTTTCATTAAACTTTTTTTTCTTAATACTCTCTGATTTTACTTTTTTGAGGCTTATGCATATCTAAATGTGAAGATACATTTCTGATAGTTTATTTTCACAAGAAACATAATTATATGTCACAAAAACACTTCTTCTATTGTGCCAAGTTTTTGTTGTTTACTAATACTTCAAATTGTACTTGTTGTATAAGGGATATATACCCACCAAATTCAAAAGCTCTGAGAAATGTCTTTAGAGCAATAGCCAGTCCTCACCAGTAGGTGGCACTAGCTGCTTGACGATATTTGACATAAATTAGTATGTGCTCTAAATGTCCATTGATACTATATAGACACCTCTAATTTAAATTATTCAAACCTCAATTAAACCAGCAAAAATTCTGTGCCTTACTCGGGGCTAGATATTCCAAATTTGTGTTTATGGGTTAGCAGAGATTTTACGTTATTTAACAGCAATGGCTTTTTAAAATCATTAATTTGTTTTCTTATATATCATTGTTCATTTTTGGACAGTGTTTGCTTTGTCCCCTCAAGTGTAGTCCCTGTAGTTCTCCTACCACCTGGACCCCATGTTCCATCACCACAGTCCCTTGTGGTCTTCCCTCCCCTATCTTGGCCCCTGCTGCTCCCCTTTCCTTGCCAACATCAATGACTTTTATTTGTTGTTTAGATTTTTTTTTGGTTATTGTATTATAACTTAGTTTCCAAGGCAGATTAGAAAAAACTCATTGACTTAAGCAAATCCAGCAGCATTTGGTGTCTCCCAGTCAGAGGCACTGCTTGGATAGGGATAAGATCAGTGAAGCACAGTCCTCTTGTCACTGTGAGAAAATGAGCATGTAGAAAGCTAACAACACAAGACAGAGCCAGTAAGCACCCTGGAGTGTAGCTAGAAAGAATATGTGGAGTGATCTGGTTATTTATTTCTTTTTTATATATATATAAATATATATTTTTATTGTTATTTATGTCTTTTATATTTTGCATTCCCCTTGGGTAGCCCACCACCAATTCACCCGTGATCCATCTCCATGGTCCCTTGTGTTCTTTTCTATTCCATTTTGTGCCCTTTTCCTCCCCCCCGCCCCCTCCCCCTGGTTATTTATTTCAAGAGACCTTATTTTTTGGAGATTTCCTTCATTTGCATTCCCCCCAGAAGCAGACCCTAAGTAGGGATTTGGGTGGAAGTAGTTTATTTGGGAGGTGCAGTAAATACCAATAGGATAGTGTTATGGACTGAATTTTGTTCCCCCAAAGGTTAAAACTTAAAACCCTAGCCCCCCCCCAGTATCTTAGAATGTGACTGTATTTAAAGATAGAAACTTTAAAGCTATCATCAAGGTAAAAATGAGACCATATCACTGGGCCCCACTCCACTAGGAAAGGTGTCCCGATAAGAGAAGGAGGTGAGCACATAGACACTCAGAGAAAAGGACATGTGAAGACATCGGGAGAAGAAAGCCATGTGCAAATCAGAGAGAAAGGCCTCAAAGAGACTAACCCTGTTGACACCTTGATTTCAGACTTCTAGGCCCCAGAAGTATGAGAAAATAAATTCATTTTCAAGTCACCCAGCCTGGGGTACTTTGTAATGGCAACAATAGCACACTGATACAGGGAGTGAGCAAATGAGACAGGGAGGGAGTACCGATAATAAAAAGGGTGTTAGGTAGTCGGCTACCACTTTGGACAAAGGGAATATAATCCCACAGAGGAACAAAGGGGAAAGGTTTGAAGCCCATGTTTAGAGTCATCTCACACAGAGATGAGGGAGCTGGGATAATCGCACCCACTGATTCTTGGCTGAGGGCTGTTCCTAGGAGGGCACCAACTACACTGGCAGTTCCAGTCTGCTGTGAGGAGACAGAGTAGCTCTCACCCACTTTTAAGGAAAGGCTTTAAGCATAGAGGTGCATGCCACAAGTGCTAGAAGTTGCTTTAGGTATACTGAAGGTAAAGACAGGAAGCTTGTGTACGGCATGCTGAGAAGGACTACTACAGAAAGTCACCGAGAAATATTTAGATGAGCTTAGATGATTCCTGGGACTTGCTTCAAAATAACACAAGATGGAGAGAAGAGAGTGGGGGCACAGATTAAACAAGATTGGCCAGGAGTTGGTCATTTTTTAAAGGCTTGAGATGGATATGTGGGCAGTTACATGACTGACTGACTTTTGTGTAAGTGTAAAGTTTTCTATAACAAAAAGTGCAGTAGAGACTTCTGTGAAGTGAAGTAATGGGAACCAAATTTACTTTCCTGTCTAAAATAGTCTGAAAATACAGACTAAATAAATGCAGTGGTAGTTTTCAAGACACTGGGCATCAGGCAATGAAGGACAGTTATACTTCAGAGAAAGAAAGAACAAACAGGGGTGCTCTATGATTGGTTCATATTACTGGCTTCTAGGTCACAACATAGGGAGAAGAAAATAAAGGAGAGCTTGCTCGATCCCTCGAGTTTACAAGACTGAGCCTGAGTTCAATGTGAGAAGGGCAGTTAGTGTGCAGACAGGCCCTACAAAGGAGACAGCTGTATTAGAGAGGAATCACAAGATGTATAGAAGGTCCTCCCTAAACCTTCAGCAGAGAACTGATCAACTTCTGCATGTGAACTCTCTGAAGTCAAGAAAAGAATCACCAAACAGAATGAAAGGAATAATACTGCAAAAGGGCCAGGAAAAGTGCCTGTTTCCATCAGCTAATCTAGAAAGCTTCATAGTTCACAGGGGATGAATGGAGTACTCAAAGTTTCTTCTTTCAGTAGTGGGGAGCAGTTAGTCCAGGGCTCATCTCAATAAACAAATCATAAAAGCAAGACCCAAAAGGAAGTTTTCAAGTAACCTAGAACGAAGAACCTCTCCTTGAAGTGTAGATGAACTCAGGCCTGCAGGCCCGGCTGAAGAAACTGAAGCTGGTGGTGGTAAGAAAGCTCTTATGATCTTTGTCCTATTTCTCAACAGATGTCTTTCCAGAAAGTCCAAGTTGGCTGGTACGTGAAGCGGAGGAAAAGTTCTGTAGGAAGCATAATGTCTTTGTTGTTCAGAGGAAAATTCTGCCTAATCAGTGCAGAAAAACCTTACAAAAAATAAGTGACCTTGGAGCCATACTCTGACAGCCATGCGATCCAGAAGGACTTGGTTTTCCCGAATGAAATTGTGCACAAGAGAATCTACGTGAAACTGAAGGGCATTCGACTCATAAAGGTTCACTTGGATAAAGCACAGCAAAACATATGGAACAGAAGGTTGGAACTTTCTGTTATCTCTAAGAAGCTTACCAATAAAGTTGTTAATTTTATTTCCTTTCTAAAAATTGTATTTTTTAAAAAAGATTTATTTATTTATGCATAGAAGCTGGGGTAAGGCCAGAGGCATGGGGTGGCAAGAGGGTTCACCAGAGACAGAGTGGGGAGCAGAACAGGCAGATCGACGGAAACACACTGCTGAGGGGAGCTGCGGGCGAGGCAGGAGAGGTCTGCAGCGCCAAGTGGGAATCTCCCCAGCCGGGCATTGAACTCGCATCGCTGCTGCCGACAGTTCCAAAGCGCAGCGCCTAACCGCTGCGCCACCGGGGAGGCCAATGTATTATTATTTTAATTGAGATTGGTTTACAACAATGTAAATGATTTTAGGGGTTAGGTGCACGCCTTTTCAAGATGTAAGTTATTATACCTCACCTACCACCAAAGCATCAATAATCCTCCACGTTAGTTCACTGGACTCCCCTCTCGATTTGTGTCCTGCTCCCCATGCCCCTCTGGTAGTCTCAATTCTGCAGTCAGTTTCTATAGTGGTTTTATGGATTAGTTTTGTCTGTCCATTTTTATTGTTTCTTCGTATTCCACATGAGTGAAATCACCTGATATTTGCCTTTTTCCTTCTGAGTTATTTTTCTTAGCATAATCACATCCAGTTCTGTTCATGTTGTTGCAGATAGCAAGATGTCATCTTTTTATAGTTGAGCAGTATTCCACTGTGTTTTTATACAAAATCTTTTTTTATCCATTTGTCTGTTTTTTGACACTTAGGTTGTTGCTATACTTTGGCTATTGTAAATAGTGCTGCAGTGAACATAGGAATGCATAGATGCCCTTGAATTAATGTTTTGTGTTCTTTAGGTAGATACTTAGGAGTGGAATTTCTAGATCATATGGTAATTCTATTTTTAAAAAATATTTTGGGCAACTTCCATACTGTTTTGCATAGGGACTGGACTAGCCTTTATTCCTACCAATAGTGTAGAAGGGTTCTTTTTTCTCCATATCCTCCCCTTGTTGTTGGGGTCTTTTTATATGGCCATTCTCGCTGGCATGAGATGTACCTCATTGCAGTTTTGATTTGAATCTGTCTGATGATGGGTCTGAGTCTGAAGTGTGATACTGCCATTCTTCCCCCCCCCTTTTTTTTTAAGGATTGCTTTGGCTATTTGGGGTCTTTTGTGGTTCCATATGAATTTCAGTAATATTTTTTCCATTTCTTTAAAGAATGCCATTGAAATTTTTATTGGGATTGCATTGAATCAGTGTATTGCTTTGGCCATCTTGACAATGTTGACTCTTCTATTTCTTGAGTAGGGAATATTGTTGTGTCTTCTTCTATTTCTTTTAGCAATGTCTTGTAGTTTCTTTGTATATGTCCTTCACCTTTACAACGTTTACTCCTAGGTATTTAATTTCTTTTAAAGTGTGATTGTTAATCGCATGGTTTTCTTAATTTCTTCCTCTTCTAGTTCCTTGTTTGCATACAGGAACTGATTTTTCTGTACTGATTTTGTAACCTGCCACTTTGCTGACCTGGTTTATGGTTTTAATTAGCTTTTTCTGTGGAGTCTTTCAGGTTCTCTAAGTATATTTTCATATTGTCAGCAAATAATGATAGTCTTCTTCTTTCCTGAATTTGATTCCTTTTATATCTTTTTCTTGCCTAATTACTCTAGCTGGGACTTCCAATATTATTTTGAATAGTAGTCGGGAGAGTGGATACCCTTGACTTGTGCCAGGTTTTAGTGAAAAAACTCAGTTTTTCACCATTGAGAATGATGT
The DNA here is from genome assembly GCA_004024925.1 of Scalopus aquaticus. Taxonomy (NCBI): domain Eukaryota; kingdom Metazoa; phylum Chordata; class Mammalia; order Eulipotyphla; family Talpidae; genus Scalopus; species Scalopus aquaticus. The sequence continues at coordinate 90,459 of PVIJ01005119.1, forward strand.
TAACTGTTGGTTTTATGTATCTTGCTTTTATTATATTGTGATGTTTTCCACTTATCCCCAGTTTTTTGAGGGTTTTCATCATAAATGGATGTTGAATCTTATCAAATGTTTTCCTGGCATCTATTGATATGAAATAGGGTTTTATCTTTCTTTTTGTTGATGTGGTGAATTATGTTGATTGTTGTTTGGATGCTGAACCATCCTTGTGTAATTGCTATAAGTCTTAGGCACGGTGTAGAATCATTTTAATGCATTTTTGGATTCAATTTGCTAAGATTTTGTTGAGAACTTTTATGTCTGTGTTCTAAGGGAATTGGCCTGCAGGGTTTTTTTTAATGATGTCTTTATTTGGTTTTGGTATTAGAGTAATGTTGGCATCATAAAATGTGCTTGGAAATATTCCGTCTAGCTCAAATTTTTGGAAAATTTTGAGCAGACTTGGTATTAGTTCATATTTCAAAGTTTTGTGGAACTCACTTGTGTAGCTATCTGGTCCTGGAATTTTGTTTTTGGTTTAATTCCTGTTTCAGTTTCCTTGCTTGTGATTGGTTTATTCAGGTTTTCTCATCTTTCCTATTCAGTCTAGATGATTATATAATTATAAGAATTTGTCTATCTTATCTAGGTTATTGAACTCATTAGCATGCAAATATTCACAGTATCCCTATTTATCTGAATTTTGTAGTGTGTGTTGAAACTTTAATTTTTGATCCCATTTATTTGAGTTTTCTCCCTTTTTTCTTAGTGTAGATAGGAGTTTGTCTATTTTGTTTATTTCTTCAAGAAACTGGCATTTGGTTTCATTGATCTTTTGTATTTTTTTGATTTCTATTTATTTGTGCTCTCAATAAAATGATTTTTATTTCCTTTCTTCTGCTGATTTTGGTTTTGTTTCTTCTTTTTCTAGTTCCTCAGGATGAGAGGTAAGGTTATTATTTGGGCTCTTTCCCTTTTCTTGGTGTGGATGTCTTTTCTTTTTAATGATCATTTATCAGCTGTGCTGAAGCTTTCTAGTTAGATGTAGTCCCATTTGTTCATATTTTTGCTTTTTTTCACTTGCCATTGTACTGAGTCCCCAAAAGACATCACTGAAGCCAGCATCATGCTGTGTGTTGCTTATATTTTTTCTTATGTATTTTATGGTTTCAGGTCTTACATCCAAATCTTTTATTTTGAGCTAATTTTTGTATATGATATGAGTTAGTGATCTAGTTTCATTGTTTTGCAACTAGGCAGAAACATTGTGATCAAACACTATAGGAGAAATACAATCAACAGGATTAACCTGGGCAAGTCAGCAATAACCACTGACTCTGGAAGCAGGGACAAATTAGAATCCATAGTTGCTGCAATTTATGATCTGAAATACATGCTTCACCAAAAATATATGAAACGTGCAAAAAATCAATATAACAGGGAAAAAGTAATTAGAAATTATCCTTAAAGAGGCTTAGATGTTGGCTTAGCAGACATTTTATTATTTTTTAAAAAGCATCTGTTTATAAATACATTCAAAGAATTAAAGAAAACCATGTTTAAAATTTTTAATTTAAAATCAGTAAAGAAGTAGAAGTTATTAAAATAGCCAATTGGGCTTCTGTAGTTGGAAATGTACAAATATTGGGAGAAAGACTCATTGGGAAGGGTTCAACAGCAGATATAACATGGTAAAAGCAAAATTAGCAATATTGGAGATAAATCATTAGAGATGACAATCTGAAGTACAGGAATAAAAAGACTTGGAATAAAAAGATAAGAGACTACGATTTGGTGTGTTTCCTGATTGAGGAAACTGATCAATCTGGGGGACATGGAGGCTATCTACCAATTTTGTAAAGCAAACTTATCTTTTGTTTTTTTTTATTAAAGCAAGTCATCAGTACTTATAAAGAAGCAAGCTATATTCCCTTGAGCTGCTCAGACTGTGGTAGAATGGAATCTTGGTTTTCAAACTTCAACTGCAAACCCTTCTCTTGTGAATTCTGTGAGGCAGGGCCTACGAGCCTGCTTCCAAGGAAAGCATTGGATCCCTAGTTCTGAGCTTTGTTGCTGAGTTTAAACAAGATCTGCAGGGTTGGACGATCTACTTCACTGTGGTGTTAAAAAACTTCAATAAAATGTGCAAGTCAGAGTATTCTGAGGAAAATTCTGTAAAAGAAAGTATTCATTTGAAACCATGTGTTGCCTCTTCAGGATTGTTATTCTAGATTGCTATCCTTTGAAAGATCCCATTGTCTAGAACAGCCTTCTTCTCAGTAAATATTAGTGAAGGAATGAGTCGATTACATTTGTCCTCACATGACTGTTATTCAAAAATGCTTTCTAGGTCAGGATTTATAATTGTGCAGTCTGAATAAATGTACTAACTAAAATTATTGTGTTCTTAAAAGGCAGGAATATGTATATTTAAATTCTATATGAATTTCAAGTTTTCTTTCAAATATCTAAACATAGAAGCCCATTTCAATAAAAGCCATGGTATATGAAAATACTCTAAAGTAGTGCTCTTTGGGTTCTAATTTCTATAAATACTCATGACATTTAAATACCAATAAGTTAAGTAATTTAGACATGCTTTTTCAAGATAGTAGAATGACAGTTTTACTTCTGTTCTTACTCAGAACTTTCAAAGAGAGAAGATAAAACATCTAAATTTGAAACAGTGTACATTACTGAGATTTTCATTAAAGAAAACAAAACTTCCTGTTTTCACATTTGTTGCCCAAGACAATGAAATGTCTTTGGAGAAGTTAAGTTGCTGTCATAGCTGATTTATTTGGGGGTCATTTTCCCATTGACTCAGCAGAAGCTCCAACTTGCTTTTGTCGTTGACCAGGAAAAGTTACAAAGGTCTTGATTTTTATGAGTCATGACTAGTCTGTCCAGAATCAATTTTTTTTTTGAAGTTTTTTTTTAAAGATTTATTTATTTATTTATACAAGCTGGGGTACAGGCCAGAGGCGTGAGGGTTCACCAGAGACAGAGTGGGGAGCAGAACAGGCAGACCGAGGGAAATACACTGCTGAGGGGAGCAGCGGACGAGGCAGGAGAGGTCTGCCATGCCATGTGGGAATCTCCCCAGCCCGGCGTTGAACTCGCGTCACCCGCTGCCGACAGCTCCGCAGCGCAGCTCTTAACCGCTGCACCACCAGGGAGACCCTGTCCAGAATCAGTTTGATTCAAAAGACAAGAGACTGTGATTTGGCCCATTTCCCGATTAAGGAAACTGTGCTGAATCTGGGGGACATAAATGCAAACGGAGAACCTCTCTCTCCCTGGAGCCCACTCTGACCCACCTTGTGTTTCCAGATACTGCCCATATAGCTACCATTGCCACCATCACCCATATATGGGCACTGAGGCTCACAGGTAACTAGACTCCAGGTTGAGATTGGTAGAAGAGATTCCTTTGGGTACCAATGTGTAGGGATTTACCCCCTTCTGAGTTCAACAGCCATTGGAGGTGAGAGATGAGTATTAGTCTTTTTCATTCTATCAGCTTCTTTAACTGTGTGCATTACAGGCATAGATGAAATTCTTCTATTTTGTATTTGAATAGTTTTCATTCTTTTGGAGGGAGTTGATAACATAATCAGGGAAATATTTTTAATATGACAAATAGTAAGTTTGCACTACATTGGAAATGAAATTGAGAGACTCCTCTAATTGGAAAAAGCCTTTAGCCAGTATAAAGTTCTTTCGAAAACCTTGTCTCCTTCCCTTCCTACACAATCACCGGGTCTGCAGGAGAGGTGTCACTATCTTAACCTGCACTTACTCTGGCTGTAGGAGAGCCAAGGGACATGCCCAGAATAGCCCAAGCAGAGCTCACAAGACTGGTTCCTGCCCAGCTTTTGCTGTTGGTCCCTGGCTGGGGTTCTGGGGCCCTATACTCATTTTCTTTTCCACTCTGAAAGAAAGGCCAGAAAAAGGAAAAAGGAAAGAGAAGAAAAGGAAAGAAGAAAGACAAAGAAAGAACCGTGACAAGGCAGAGCTAGTCTCAACCTTTAGGTCCCAGTATCTCTGGTATTTGTTTATTTCCCTTGCCCTCCTGACCTCCCCAGCCCTGGGGTCTCCCAGGGCCTCAGAAGAAAATGACCTGATGTGTTTCTTCCTGTTTTTCTTCCCCACTTTTTGCCCTTAAGAGTCACTTTGAGTTTATACAAAAGAAAACTTGAAGGGCTATTTTCAGTTGGTGCTCAGAAGACAGTACAAGAATTTGCCGAGGACTGGATCTGTTGAAAGTCCTTTCAAAACTTTCAGATACTGAAATGGCTAAGTGATCCCAGGGTTCTCAGCGAGGAGATATAAGTGTCTGAATACTGGTAGTTCATTTCACTCTTCTCCTTTTGGTTATAGGGAGTTGGGTGAGAAAACACTGCTCATCATACTGTACAGGGCAGGGAGAGGGGCACCCCCGAAACCAAGACCTGCCCTGTTTTCTAAATGGGTTCTGCCATCTGCCGCATCAATACAAAACATATAGGACCTTTTGTGGAAAGAAACTTCAATACAATTAGAAAAGACAGAGAAGACAAAGACTATAGTATCTAAGTCAAGCACCTAATGTTATTCAACTCCTCGTGGGTAAAAGTCCACCCAAACGGGATTGGCCAAAGCAAGTCTCGAAAGCCTGCCACAAGTATGGAACAGCTTTTGGCAGGGACCCATACGTAAGGGTCAGAAACAGCCAGACAATTCTGAGAGGAACAGAACAAAATCAAAACCAAAATCAACACAGCCATCGTTAACTTCCCCATGGGTCTCTCACCCACATCTCTTTCAATCAGTCCAGGCCAGTGCAGCTTCTTTACAAGTCTCTCTGCTCCTTGGGCCTCTTCTGGCTCTCCATCCTGCTTCCGTCTCCTCCTGTCTTCTATCTGTGTGTTCTGTCTCCTCTGTGTGTGTCCTCTGTGTGTGTCTCTTCAGCTTCTTATATCCTGCTCAGCTCCACCCTACCCTGGGTGGGACAGGGAACCCGGACACACCTTTTCTCCTGGGGACCATCCTGTTACAATACCACTTTTAATCTATGCCTTGGAGCATGGCTATGGTGGGATGAAGTGAATTTCTCTGCTGTTTGTTGTTGTCTCAGGAAAAGCTACAAGCCACAACTCATTTAATTCTTGATCTCCTCTGGCAGGATTGGCCCTGGCTTCCCACCCTTCTCAGGCCACATGAAAATTACTGAGCAAACAGGACTCCATCTGTAGGCACTCAATGAACTGTTCGTTATGTATTTGTTTATATTCTATAATTAAAATTAGAAATATGAAACTCAAAGTCTATTAGTATATTTAATATTAAATCTATATGAAACTGTATAGCTTTTCACTTTTCATATTTGCTTATTTAACTTAAGCATGTGACTATACCTTGGGTTTTTTGCTTGATCTAGTCAGTGAATTCCTGATCAAGACTTAAAGTGGGGCCTCCCTGGTGGTGCAAGGGGTTAAGTCTCAGCACCATGAAGCTATCCACAGCCACTGCAGCATGAATTTGATTCCTAGCCAGGGAGCTTCCCACATGGCACAGCAGACCTCTCCTGCCTCCCCTACTGCTCCCCTCAGCAGTGTGTTTCAGTTGATCCACCTGTTCTGCTCCCCACTCTGTCTCTGGTGAATCCTCTCACCACCCTCACACCTCTGGCCTACACCCCAGCTCTTGTATGCATAAATAAATAAATAAATCTTTTTTTAAAAAAAGACAAAGTGATGAGCTATTAAAAATTTTGATCTTCACCATCAATAAGTGACTTTGTTTGCACAAGTATACATTTTTGACTGATTTTTTTTTAACAACCATGCAAATGTTTTCAACGGTAGAAATTATTTTTATCGGTCTAACAACCTTTTTTTCTTTCACTGATAAAATGTAATGCTGGCATTTCTCCTAACAATGCAGATTCTTTTCAAACCCTCAGAACTTTTTCAAATGGAGCATTTCACAGGCACAGTGGAGCTAGCTCTCCCTGGAGGCTGGAGCACTTAGGCTGGCAACTAGACTAGGCTGTGTGGGTCTCCGTGAGGCTGCTCACAAGTGGGGAGCATCAGGCCAGTGGCCTTGTAACTGGAAGTCCAGAGTTCGGGCCACCTGTCACCACTGAGTGCCAATAGAGACAGGAATTGAATCTTTAAGGTGTGATTTGATCACACTGTTGGCAATCTGGAAGACGGGGTGGAGGGGGTTTAACATCCTAGAGAAACCACCTTAACATTTAATGTCTAGCTGGCTTTTTATAGTGAGTTAAAAAGACAGTTCAGCAGTAAACAGGTCTTACTGCTGCCGGGAGCTTGTGATGTCCAGCCCCTAGAGCTCCTTATCACCCTCCTGGACACCTGGTTTCATGCTTGTCCCACTGTGCTGAGGCTGTTCTTCTGATAATACTGACTTCCTGCACTCCTCCAGACGTGTCCTTGGGCTGGGCAATTAACTCAGGACATGCCTTAAACAATATGTTTGTGCAGATTTCCTACTACACCGTGCGTAGTGTTTTACCTGATCTCCCCCTGCCTAGCCCCTATCAGCCCTGGGCCTGTGAGGCTACCCCCCCTGAGGGCTGAGGGCTCAATACTTTGACTACTTCAGTCTAGTGCCTTTAACTAACAGAGTAAGTGAGCCTCTTCCTGCTTCAGTCTGCCCATCTGTGAAGTGGAAATGACTGTGTCACTTACCTGGTTGGGTTGTTTTGAGGACTAAGGAGTGCCTTCTTAGCATATAGTAAGTGCTATCGATGTGTCTATATGTAAAATTAAAAGGTTAAGAGGCTCTGGAATGACCCCAAACCAGAAGCTTAAAACCAGCTAGAATCAGACTGCTTCTGAATTCTGCCCCACCCTTCTAGATGTGGGCCGTAGCAGGTTATTCAACCTGTCCAGCCTGGGTTTCCTGGCCCATACATGCCACTGGCACGATGGTAGTGATGGAGAGATTAAATAAGACAGTTCACATAAAATGCTTGAATGTAACAAGGGCTCACAAAGGCTGTTTGTGCAGTGGTGGAGCAAGAATGTGACCTCAGGGGTGCTGAGCTGTAGATCTGCGTCCTGCCACCCTACAGAAGTGTGCTTTGCCTTCAGCCTCTCCTCTACAACTGACTGTAAATATTTTCACTTAGATGTGCTTTTCAATCCTTTAATATTTTTTGTTCTTCACTGACAACCTGCAGTGGTTTGTCTAGAGCTCTAAAACACTATGTCAAGAATGGTCAGGACAATCACATCGAGGGCCAGATATTAAGGGAATTCCTTTGCAAAGGCCACATGGCCGCCAGTGATCACTGTCTCCCCAAGTCTCAAGTAAGAATGACATCCTTCTCATTCATATTTTATTAGAAAGTCATATCAAAGAATTAACCAGCTATAAAATTTTAAATATTAAACGAATCATTCTTATCAATGTAGCAGTATCAGATTTTTCATAAAACCAGAAGCAAAGTCAAACATGGCATTTATCTTACAAATATTTTTACATTTACCAGTCATGAAAAAGGTAAGAACTTTAAAAAAACAATTTGATGCGGCAAATGTTAACATCATAGAACAGCTGTTGAGGTAAGACTGTTCAGTCTTAAATTTTAAGATCAGCAAGATAAGTGAAATGGAATAAGTCATCTTTTATTAAAATATAAAATAAAAATCTGTCTCCACCATATATACACACACATATATTTCTCTTTCAATAAATATATATTACGTATTTTTAATGATCACTGACTTGATAACATTCATCTGGTGCTTTTGGGCCATGGTGCTTACTTGGCAGGAAAGACAAATGCCAAAAACACCAAGCGCCCATGGATTCTCCTAAGGTGGAACAAGTTGCTTGGTGGGGAATGTCTCTCAGTTCTCCTCACACGAGGACTTCTGAGTCTTCTGTGGAGTCGTCAGCATACAGAAGTTCATCCGGGGACGGACTCCTCAAAGGCAGTGTGCTGGCCTGGGACCAGGCGGCCCCACTCCTCACGTGTCTGTCTTCTGGGCCAACACTGTTCTTTCCCGCTGCCTCTGTGGCTTGGGCGGCGGAGACCAGATCTTCCCACTCCTCACTGCCCCCATTCAGAATGTATCTTCCTTCGTGAAGTGTGTTCTCGTGAACTTCTGCTGTGACCACACTGATGGCAGCTCTGGGCGTGCAGGAAGCAATGATAGAGTCGGGGTCGATGTCCATGTCCAGCGAGGTAAGTGCAGGGTCTGCTGTTAGGTCCTCGCAGCTCTCTGGAAACTGAGTGTTGATGTAAATGATATCTGCTTTGTCCTCAACTTTGGGTAGAAGTTCCAAAAGCTTTTCTAACTGCAGTTTCAACACTGAAAAGGTGGGTCGGTCCAAGGGCTCGGCGCTCCAGCAGGAGTGCATTATTTCATACCTATGAATAAAGAAGAAGGAGTTAGCTCCTGGCCCCATACCCAGATCCCTTAGTGCAAGCCAGGCCTTGCTCTCACTGAAGCTTTGATTTGATCACATTTTCATCTGTTCTCATTCCACTTTTTGAAATTTTTTTACTGAGGTTTTCCTTGTGGCATAATATTTAACTTTTATAAATGTTCCATGGGTATGTGGTAAGTGATCTGGTCTCTAGGAATGAAGAACATTATGTGACAATTATATCTAACTTGGCAAAGAAGGAGTACTTTAGATCCTTTTTCTTAGACTAGAAATTGGCCAGCTATGGTCTATGAGCCCAACCCAGTCCACCATCTGTCAGGGCCTAAAATTTTATTGGAACACAGCTACATTTATTTGCTTACGTATTGTCTACAGTTGCTTCCATGATGATGGCAGAGTCGAGTAGTTGTTAGAGAGACCACATGGCCTGCAAAACTGAGAATATTTGGCACTTTACAGAAAAAGTGTGCTCTTCCATGCCATCAAACTGGGTTTGTTACAACGAGAGCTGAGTAAGGAAGGCCCTGGGGCAAGAGCTAAGGAGGCCAGCCTTCGGGGAGAGGGAAAGATGAAGGTGACTGTATCACTATGCTAGGTGTTTTGTGTGCAACACCACATCTAATCTCAACAGCCCTGTCATTGTCATTTTGTAATAAAAATGAGAGCAGACTCAGGGGCTTCACAGAACAAGCCATGGCTATGGGAAAATGGGGGACAGCATGAGGTCTTCCCAGGTGCTCCTCATGACCCCCGCTGCTGTGTTGGATAGGCAAGACCCTCTCTTCCAGGTAGTTTCTTCATGCCCAGTGTCCAATATAGTTAAGAATGACGATGGACATTTATTTACTTTTTCAGCTCCTATCGATATTTGCACACGTTCCAGAAGGTAGAGATCTGTAAATCTAATGCAGTGACCAGGAACGTGGGTGACGTTTCCCTGTCTCATAATCCTGATTCTCACCTGGACTGAAAACTTAGCAGTTCTTTTAACTTCATTAGATGATCACTAAGACTTGGCAAACAGTTTCTGTTTCTAATTTTGAGGTTTTCATGGTATAAATCAATTTGTGTGACTTCCTTAATCCCAATAGGGCCTTTATTGTTCTCAGTCTCAGATGAGCTTTGAGAAATTCTGTCCTTAGAAACACTCTCCATTCATTACTCCATCGCAGTGCTGTACTAGTTAACTTACTTCCATTTATTCTGAGTCTTAGGAGAACACATTTAAATAATTTGTTTTTTTTTCCATATAACAAAGTAGCAATATAATCTTGGAACTTATTTTTCTCTTATTTTCAATACTTATGAGTGGGGGAATTTGGTAGTTACCTTTGTAAGCGGTCATCTTGATTTTCTGTTGAGACTTTATATAAGATGTAATCATACAGTCAGAAGGGGCTGGGGGAGGAGTTGTTGCGTTGGGACAGTTTCTGTTTTATAAGCTATAGAGTTGTGAGGATGAAGGGTTAGTGGCTGCAGAGCAATGTGAATGTGTTTAATACCATGGAACTTAAAAATGGTTAAGATGGTACATTTTATCTTATGTCATTTTACCATAATTGTTTAAAAGATATAATCACACAAATTCATAAATGCATGAATGTACCCGTATTGGCCAAGCACCGGCTCTACACCGGGCTCTGTGGAGGGCCGAGTGTAGTGCTACCAATGGGCCTGGAGCAGGAGCTACGTAGCTTGGCATCTCTACAGTGCGTCAGGGCCTAAGCTAGCTCTGCTGCTCAGCCCAGGAGATTCTCTCCTTTTCTCAGCCTGTGCTACCTCGGTGGAAAGTGGAAGGGCCGATCAATAAGTGGAGTAGGGTTTCTGAGAGAGAAAGTAGGTGAGAGCTATGTCCTCAGAGCAGACAGGAGTCAGGAGCAGCCTTGGGTGGCCATGGTGCATGAAATTGCAAGGCTGATGTGGTGTGGTCAGGTATGTGTAGGGGTGGCAAGATGGAGGGGATTCAGATGTGGGGGTAGTCAGGTGTGTGGGAGGTGGTCAAGTAGAGAGGGTCAAGTGTGTGGGTGGTCAGGCCTGGAGACAAAGAGGGTGTTTTATGGCATGGCAGGTGAGCCTCAGCCTGTGGGAGCCCCTGATTCTGGGCAAGTGCTGGCTGTGTGTAGCCTGCTGTGCCTCAGCCATCTGAGGTTGCTTAACCAACAGCAGCTCCATGAAAAAAGAGATACATTCCTCTTCCAGATAGGGCTGCTGAAGCTCGGAGAAGAGAGGGACTGATTTAAGTCCCACTAACTGTCAGAGGCAGCATCTGTGAGATACCAGGGCCCCGCTCTTGTCTGTGATATCTACTTCCTTCACTGAAAAAAAAATTGCCAACCTTTGGTTTGGGTTTCCTATTTGATAGGCACCACATGAGGTATTTTATAGGTGGAACTTGCTCAATCAGCATAACAATCCCATAATACAGGGACTATTATTCCTGTTTATAGAAGATGACCCTGAGAGAGGATTCTTTGCCCCAGGATGAGGGCAATGCCAAGTCCCGAATCAGGGGCATCTTGTGTAACAGCTGATGTTCTTAACTGCTCAGCTGCCCTGCCCACCAAGGGTCATATCTGGATGGGTTTGGCTGGTACCCTACGGTCAATGAGGAATCACAGAAAGATTACTTTTAACTATATCTTATGATCAGACTCTAGAAAGATTGCTGCGGTTGCCACCCAATCAAACTGGGGGATGAGGAGAACATGAGAGGAGACAGCCATGTACCACTATTTTGTGGGAAACAGAACTAGCCCATGACCTGCCCATTTGCCTATGTATACTGTGATGTCATTGCTGTATTTCTTTGTGTGTGATGGGGGGTGGGAAGATAACCCCCTTCATCTGTGGTTTAATGATTTTAGGGGTGGGAGCAGGGAGAGAGGGCCGCTGAAGGATGTATCTGTCGGCTGATTGGACCCAAATGAGCAAAAAAAGAAGGTGGGTCCCAAGTGTCACACTGAATGAGAAGCCAGTGCTGTGAACGGCCAGCTGGGGAAGTGTATCTGGAGGGTCACAGCTGGGAGACCGTGGGAGCTGAGACAATGGCCCATGTTGGCAACAGGGACATCACACAGAGCAGCCTCTTGGGCCTGGTTGTTTGGACCTGGGGTTGAGGCCATGAGGAGATGTGGCCCTCAGACTGGCAGGGCTGGAGCAAAGGGCACCGTGCACTGTCATGTAAAGGTTCTTAAAGTTGACTTTAAAAAGACAGAGGGGCAAGTAAATACAGGCGTGAATTCATCTCAACTAAACTTAGCAGACACACATGAGATGTTCAGAAGTATCTGTTTCTTATCTAAAAGATATGGAAACACAGGAGCCTTCTTTGGGGGTCTGCTGTTCACCAGCCCCCCGTGAGAGAGTGCTGGGCAGAAGGCCTGGCTCTCCACAGCACCCCGGTGCAGGGAGCAGCCCAGGGTGTGGGGGCCAGGCTTGACCGCTTCTCCACCCACACGCCACGTACTGACACGAAGACTCTTTCACAGAAAACAGACTCAGCATTCCCTCCGTTGGACTCTGTGAAATATCTAAAAACCACAGTGTGACACAGCTTAGACTTCGGGAAGACCCACGTCAATCAGTGCAAACATTGACTTCTTTTGGTCACAAGAGAAGCTAAGAAAGAAATGGCAACAAAGTGCTTCAAAATTCAGTATTGCTTGGTTGAAACCGCTTTCTCATATTCAAAGCAAGCATTTCAGTAATGTGGGCCTTTTAAAAGCTACCATGAAACCCCAGATCTAATTTAATTAGAGTTTCACAATGCTTTTAAAGGGCTTACATTATTTTCTGTTGTTAATATTATAGATGTACAACCACAACCACAACAACCGCTGTCGTGAGCGTTCCTGCGTGTTATGTGCATGTGTCTGCACATACGTGTGCGTGTGACAGTCCTGCATGTGCCTCAGCACTCCAGCGTGACGTTCCATGGTGAAACCTGGGAGGGCCCACAGCTCTGAAATGTTCTTGCTGAATATGTTGAAAATCACCCTCTCCAAGTCCATCATCTCTCATGCTGGGCAGAGACCCTGCATTTGGAAGGTTCAAATCACCAAGCCAGCGGTAGCACCACACAACATTATTTTTAAAAGGTCAGCCAGCTGCCTGGGGGAGATTGATCTACAGTAACTCCATTAACTGGTGCCCTACGTGAGCATTTACTCTGCATGTCTGCTATAGGCTGAGAACCCCATACCCCTTCTTTAACTCCTCCAATGCCTTTGTGAAGAATGCTGACTCTCTCTCTCTCTCTCTCTCTCTCTCTCTCTCTCTCTATATATATATATATATATATATATATATACACACACACACACATATACACACATATATACATACATATACATATATACATATATATTTTTTAAATTTTAATTTCGTGGCTGCTAACAAGGCAGGGAAAGGTTAAATCAGCTGTGATGGTAACGCATGTGGCTAGTTAGGCAGCAGAGCCTGGCATGTCAGGCTCCGAGGCCTGGGCTCTCCCCATACTGCCCACATTGGACAGAGAGGACCTCTCAGGACAGACTGTGCCCTTGGATCCTGCACCATAAGAGTTGGGAGTTCTCTGCCTGGCTGAGCCCAGCCTCCTGGGGAGAATTTTAAAACACTCATTTCTGGGACCACTGTGTACCAATATAACCACAACCTCCAGGCACCCACCTTCCCCCAGCAATTCTGATGACCAGCCTGATCTCAAAGTCACTGGCTAAGATTTCTAAATTTCCTGATTCAAGATATTACTGTGATCGGTTTGTTGGAAATGCTGTATACAAGAAGAGGATAACTGCAGCAGAAGAGCGGAGGTGCTCACTCAGTCATCTCAGGTGCTATAAAGTCAGAGGAGCTTAAAGAACTTCAGCGCACATGCCATTACCTTGTTTGACAGCCCCCTTCCGCTGAGGCTGAGGCCTTCGGACATCTGCATGTCTGCACAAGCTGCCTTCCTTGCCCCCTAGCCCTGCCTGGCTGAGGGTATACACCCTAGGACCATACCCCCAGGTCTCTGCAGAGCCAGCTGACTGAGCCCTGGCGCAGCTCACTCACAGTTCATCCAGGCAGTCTTCGGGCTGCTTCAGCCTGTGGCCGTGGAGAAGATAGTCATACATCTCGTGGTTCTGGACACCAGGGTAGGGAGTCATTCCCCGTGTTGCTATTTCCCACATGGTCACGCCAAATGCCCACTATGAACAAAGCAACAACGAGTCAGGATGCAAGTCTTTTCAGAAAGGCTGAATGGACTTTTTCATTGGGAAAAGGTCATTTCCTTAAATTCCCAATGTTCCTGCACAAAGCTGACAATTATGTCTGAGACACCCTGCTCTCCCCACCCGGCAATAACATGGGGTCAGAGCATCTCAATCCCCCATGTTTATTAAAGCTGTTTTGGGAAATTTGACAAAGGCAGATGGAGCCTTCTCTTACATCAGCACTCTGTTTAATGCTGTTTCATCATCGTCAAGTGTTTTCTCCTCCCAATCTCTAGCGAAGGGTAGAATTGCACAACACTGTTTAATTAGCGTCTTGGTTCCAAAGAGTCATCAACTCAGCTAATTCAATTTAATACAAATATGAAGGATCTTTATTGTAGGTGATGTTCACTATTTTGTAGCAAAGAAAAATGGGGATAAATTAAGGCGATATCTGTCTATCTATGCAGAACTCGGATCTTCTGAATGCAAAGATGCTCCACCAGAAAGCAGTGTTCCACCTGCACCAGCTACCTAGTGATAATTAAAAAATGTGTGCACATGCCTTCAATCCTCAGTCTGTCAAAGAGTAAAATGTTTTGCAACACCAACTTCAGTCACTTTCATCTGTACATGGTAGGACTTCAAATGAAAATTATGTACATACCACGTCACTTTTACTTGTGTAGACTCTGTCTGCAAGACTCTCTAGGGCAATCCATTTCACGGGCATCTTAGCAATGCGGCCTTGGCGGTAGTAATCGCCACTGTAAATCTTCTTAGAGAGACCAAAGTCTGCGACACACACCGTCATGTCATCTCGCAACCTACAGAGAGGGAGTTCATGTCCTCAGCCTTCAGAGGGAAAATTTTATTACTATTTATTTTTGTGTTAACAGATGAATCTTTTTTGTAGGTGACAGTACGCACTCAAGAGTGAGTGCAGGCAGTTTCAGAAGAGAATTACCCTCAGAGGCAAAACTTTAAATCACAGGTTGACCTCAGATGCAGCTAAAAACAAATATGATAAGTCACCAAAAGATACATAGACCCTATCAGCCTGTGAGGGCCCTGCTTTGATGAACGGCAAAGCCAGTGAGAGGGAGCCAGAAGGGGTAGAACTTTCGTCCCTTTGGGCTGCACAGAGGTCTGCACCAGCAAGGGCACCTGTGCACCGAGGGTGGACACACGTGGCAGCCTCAGAGGTCTAGGACCAGGCAGAGCACCTGCTCAAAACCAGGGCTCCTTCAGCCCTGCCCTATGGCTTTCCTGCCTGGTATTTGGAAGCAACAACATGGCTCTGTGGAGGAAGTAAGCCTCCTGGGAGTTTGGGAAGGGCGGAGATATAAATGCCAGAAGAGGAAGATGCTGGACTTTCTCAAAGATGGTTAGGGGTACTTGAGGAATTAATTGGAAAAATCAAGGGATACAATTGCATCCATAGCCCAAACTATTAGAACAGATTTGCGACAAGGAGGGCGACTAGAGTGGGCAGGAGGCAAGGTCACTGTCTTATCTCTGTCTGCCTGACACTGACTGTTAAAACTGAAACATGTCCAGAAGGGGAAACCTTCAGTTTAGGGCAAACTGGATCACTGGTCACTGCACATGGTGGAAAAACATGGAGGAAATATTTAGAGGGGTAAAAACTTTTCATGATTTTCTCTCCATTGTAGAAAACAGTCTAAATAAAAAACAAAAAATCCCTCCTGGATTTTAAAATATGAGGTGAAAGTGACAGATGACATGGGAGGGGTGAGGCTGGTTAGGAGGAATAAGGTAGGCCCTAATATCATATCTTTAATCAAGAAAAACAACTAACAACCACATGTTTAATGGGCACTCCTTCTTCTCCTAACAGTAAACTTAAAATAAAGGAACAGTTACTTTTGAAAATTCACAGCAGACAGTGGATCTGGTGAAGTAGGGCAAAGAGATGGGGGAGGGGGCTTAAGTTCAAAGTTCTTGTATAAATCCTTGTCTTTGCTGTAAAAGCAAAGCTTCAGTATCGCCACACACTGAACTTTACAAAGCAGCCCCATGAAAACTCAGGGACAAACCTTTAAGATTTTTATTACTCTCTGCATGATCAGCAGACTTACATACAACTCTGGGTCCAAATTAGCTGATGGCAGGAAGGAGGGATTACACAGATCACGCCCAGTAGTCCTAGCTGAGTGAGAGTGTGAAATCAAAAAAGTAATCCCAGGAGAAAATCTGGGGGCTAACCAGGCTCTTGGAGGCAGAGGCAGTGAAACTCCCCCCGCCAAAACCAAGCATAGATCAACCATAGAAATCCCATCTCCAAAGCCAGACACACTGTTCCCTCCCAAACCTAGTTCTCAATATTTTAACAGCACTGGGCAACCCTGACAAATATTAAGCACCATGAGGTTGAACCCTTACAGAATGGGCTAGGACTCTTACATGCAGTTTCGAGCAGCTAAATCTCGGTGAAGAAAATTCCTGTTGCTTAGATACTCCATTCCCTGGGCAATGTCCACCATGAACTTCAACAGTATCTGCAGAGGAACATGCTAGAGGGTGGAAGAAACAAGTAGCGAGATCAGATTTTTTTCTTTCTTTCTTTTTTTTTTTTTTTGAGATTAGATTTTTAAAAGAAAAACCTGGCAGGTTACTTCTGCCTGAGGGGGGAAATGGTGTTTGTATTTCTTTTTTTTTTTTTTTTAATGAAAACTGTTTAGATATTTTATTTTATTATTTTTTTATTTTTAAATTTTTTAAATATATATTTTTATTGTTATTTATGTCTTTTACATTTTGTATTCCCTTTGGGTAGCCCACCACCAATTCACCCGTGATCCATCTCCATGGTCCCTTGTGTTCTTTTCTATTCCATTTTGTGCCCTTTTCTTCCCCTCTCCCCGCATACTCCCCCTGCTGATTGTCTCTCTCCTATTTGGTTTCCTTATAGTCCTGTTATAAGTGAAACCATTCGATATTTTTCTCTTTCTTTCTGGCTTATTTCACTGAGTATGATCCCCTCTAATTCCATCCATGTCACTGCAAATTGCATGTGTTTATCTTCTTTGAATGCTGAATAGTATTCCATTGTGTATATGTACCACATCTTCTTGATGCAATCATCTAGTTTTGGACATCTGGGTTGCTTCCATACCTTTGCTATTGTGAACAGTGCCGCAATGAACATATGGGCGCATGTATCCTTTCGGATTAGTGTTTTTGTGTCCATAAATCTAACAAAAGACATAAAGGACTTATACAAAGAAAACTACAAAACTCTGTTGAAAGAAATAGAAGAAGACACAAGAAGATGGAAAGGCATCCCCTGCTCATAGATTGGAAGGATTAACATTATCAAAATGGCAATCCTACCAAAAGAAATTTACAGATTCAATGCTATTCCAATAAAAATCTCAATGACATTCTTCAAAGAAATAGATCAACTACTGATGAAATTCATATGGAACCACAAAAAACCTCGCATAGCTAAAGCCCTCCTAACTAAAAAGAAAGAAAACGGAGGAATTTCACTTCCTGATTTTAAACTATACTACAAAGCCATAATAATTAAAACAGCATGGTACGGGAGCAAACACAGAAAGACCAATGGAACTGAATAGAATATCCAGAATTAAAGCCACATATCTATGAACAACTAATCTTTGACAAAAGAGCAAAGAAAATGCAGTGGAACAAGGACAGTCTATTCAATAATTGGTGCTGGGAAAACTGGACAGCCACATGCAAAAAAATGAAGCTAGACTACTACCTCACACCCTGCACAAAAGTCAACTCAAAATGGATAAAAGACCTGGATGTAAGACCAGAAACCATAAAATGTATAGAAGAAAATATAGGCAAAACTCTACATGACATACATCTCAGCAAAATCTTGAAAGACACATCCCTCAAAG
>PVIJ01005120.1:0-18140 GCA_004024925.1 Scalopus aquaticus
GGCCTCCGCCCCCCCTCCGGCCTCCTGCCCCCGCCTCCGGCCTCCTGCACCCCCTCCGGCCGCCGCCCCCGCCTCCGGCCTCCTGCCCCCCATCCGGCCACCGCCCCGCGCCGGCCCCCCACCCCTCCGGCGCAGCCTCCCTTGGCGCGCACGCGTGATGGCCTGAAGGAGGGGCTGGGGGCTCCACAGGGGGCCGCCCCCTCTCGTCCTGTGTCTCTGCCCGCTCACCAGTGTTTCTCTGACAGCAGCCCGGTCAGGGCCCCGGTCAGTGCCCACCCGGTCGGTGCCCCCGGTCAGGGCCCGCCGGTCAGTGCTCACCTGGCCAGTGCCCCCCCATCAGGGCCCAACGGTCAGGGCTGACCCCTGGGGGCAGTGCTGTGCACCCCACCTATGTGCACCTCCGGCATGCCCCCCTCCCGAGTTTAATCTGAAAGAGAAATGAGAACTCAGCCGCCGGCGGCACCCGTGTGACCACAGCCCACTGGCCACTTGCAAGGGGCCGCTGGCAGCCCTCCGGGCATGGCCTCCCGTGGACAGCAGCACGGTGAGGGGCCGGGGAGGCCACCCCCTGGGCACGGCTGGCCCGCGAGCAGAGGCGGCGGGTGGGGCGCTCCCCCACTGCCCTGGGCACCGGGTCCCCAGCGCGGCACAGGCGCAGGGCCACGGGTTCCCCGGTGCGCGGGCGGGGAGGGGCGTGGGGCCTCCCGCAGCCGGGCGTCCGGGAGCCACAGCGGCCCGCACCTTCGCGGCGGCGGCTGGGTCACCCCGGGGAGGGCGCGTCTCTGTCACGCAGAGCTCGTCCCTGCACTGCGCCTGGAGACGTGCCGGGGCAGGTTCCTTCCACTGCGCGCCCATCTCCGCAGTCCGTCTCCGCGGAGTAACAGTGAGCGCTGAAGACGCTGCGGGCGCGAAGTCCGCGGCGCGGCTGTGTGTGCCCTCCCCGCGCGGGGCCTGGCCCTCTGGGGCCACCCGGCCGCGACTCCAGCGGGCACTTACGGCGACGTGTCCGAGAAGACCCATCTCACACTCGGTGCCGGGCGGGGCCGCTGCTCCCGGGCGCAGCTCTGACGCCCCGTGGGTCCCGGCCTCCGCGCGCCCGCCCTGCCACGTGCGACTGGACACGGCTCTCGGCTCGCGCATCGAGGCGGTCCTGGGCGAGCCGGGCCGCAGGACACCGCAGCAGGCTCTCGCCGGCCCAGGGCCATGGAGGAGCCGAGGACCAGCGGCGCCGCGTGGCGCTTTAACTCCCAGGCCAGGGCCGGGCACTTGCCCAAAGCCAGCTCCGCTCGCTCCGGAGACAGCGCGGCCGGCCCTCCCCCCGCCGCTCGCTCGGCCCAGCCCTCGTGGGCGCGCACTGCGAGCATGTGCACGAGCGCGCCCCGTCCCGCCTGCACCCGCCGCCGCCGCGGCGCAGCACACGGGGCCTGCCCGTCGCGCCGGCCTGTCGCTCATCGGCTGGGGCTGCATGACCAGGGCTCGCTCCGGAAGGACGCGAAGGAAGAGCTGGGCGCGCGCGTGCGAGAGCGGTGCCCCGGGCTCGCCCTGACGCCTTCCTGCCGTGGGAAAGCGGGCGCGGACGGGAGGCCTTGGGGCGCGGGCCGCGGGCTCCCTTATCTGGCCCCTGCAACCGCCCTCGAGGAGGCCATCGCCGCGGCCCTGGCCGTCACGCGCAAGCTTGATCTTCCGCACTCGGCGTCCTAAACGCGGGTAATTAGCGTCGGTTTATCACGCGCCTGCATGCTCGCGGCGCTCTCCAGGCGCGCACTGCCATTGGCCGCCGTCCTGCCACTGGAGATTATGGAGACAGATTGCAGGCGCCGCGTGTGCTGAGCGAGATTAGCGAGGAATAGAAACAGCAACTCGGCCAATAAATTCCTCGGGAGAGCCTTATCGTGCGATTACACGTTGACTTGTCTCACACGCCCCGCCTCTTAATCCAGCCCCCACCAAGAGTGCCAGCTCGCTAATTTCTGAATTACTCCTCCTGCCTCGCTGGGAAGAGCAGCTGGAGAGCGCAGCGGAAACACGTCAAACTTATAACAAATTGAACTTTAAATGTCGGCGCAGCCGGGGAGGACCAGGCCTCTGTGAGTGCGGCCGCCCCTCTGGGGCTCAGAGCTGCCTGGGGCGCGCCTCCGCCCCAGCCCAACTCGGAGAAGCAGAAGGGGCGTGCCGGAGTTCCTCCCCCTGCTGCCGAGAGCCGTCCAGGCCTGGCCAGCCTTGGCTCAGGGTCCAGGCTCTCCCTGCACACAGCCCGCCCCGCCGCCAGCAGCAGCTTCTGCCCCGGCCTGTCCGGCCACCAAGCAGAGCCTGCAGAGGCCTCCCGCCCCTTCCCACGCCGGCCCCGGCGTGGTCAGCGGGAGGTGTTTAAAGAGGCCCATTAAGCTCTGATGGCTGCCCAGGCCTCCGCTGCTCAGCCTTCGCACCCAGGGGCTGCGCAGGAGAGAGCCTGCGGCCGGAGGCAGCAGGAATGGAAACCCAGATCAGGTCTTAAAAGCCGTCTTTGTTCCTGAGAAGAGGCCAGCCCTGCAGCCCCAGGCGGAGGGGTCAGCTGGGGCCCTCAGCCTGGGGGGTTCTGGCGAGGCGGCCGCCCCTCTCTCCGGCCACACCGGTCTGGCCTCACTGGGGAGCCCCTTCTGCACGGTCGGGCAAGGACCCCCGCCTCACGGGCTGCTTCCAGCTCTGCGTGCCGAGGCGACACTGGAGAACACCCATTCGGTGAGGCGGCTGGGGTGCCGAGAGGCTAGGCACCCCAACACAAAGAAAGACCTGCCCAAGGCCAGCCAACGGTCACCCGGGCCAGTCCCCCCAGCAGTGCGGGTGTGCCCTCTGCAAGCGAGCTGACCCTCTGGTCATCTGCTCCTTCTTCAGCGAGGCTGGCCGGGAGCCTGGGCTCTCCATTTCTCTCGATAGGGAGAGGGGCCAGCAAGGAGCCCCTTGTGGGCAGGGCCCTCGGGAGGACACCTGTCGCCCCAGAATGCAGCCCGGGCACGAACGAGGGTGGCCGTGGCGTCTCGGGTCGCAGACACCTGTCCAGAAAAACGCCAGCGCCCCTGGGTAGCTGTGAGGCTCTGCCCCCTGCACCCTCCTCCACTGAGGCGCCCACGTGGGGGGCGCAGTCCTGCTGGGGGGCTGTGTCCTCTCGCTCCTGGGGACTCTGAGGTCTGGCTCCAGCTGCTCCTCCCCAGCAAGACCGGCAGCCCAGCCCACGGGGAGGGCCAGGTCTGTGGACCAGGCTTCGGTTAGGCCTTCCCGGGGGCAGGACGCGGCCTCGGCGGGGGCCCGACCTGCAAGCTCGGATGGGGACTTATTAATAACTGTCCCCCGTGTCGTTTCCTGAACTGGGGAGCTGGGGTGCAGGGCGAGGGAGCCTTTGCCATTAATCTGGGAACAAATAGCCGGCCTCGGTGGCTGCTGTTCTCGCTTTTCTCTTCTGCTTTCTCAGTGTGGGGAGCGCGCGGGCGGCGATTGTGAGGGGCTCTGCTGGAATTTGGCAGCGCGAGGCTTGGAGAGCAGCCCCATGCTGGCTCCTATTCAGCAGCCCCGTTTTCCTCGAGCTCTGGAAGTTTCACTCAGCCGTGCACTCAATGGCTTCACAAAGCTGATTACAAGCTTCAGCGCATTCCTGAAGGAGCCAAAAGCGACGCAGGTGCAAACGAGCCGAGGGAGCCCCTTGTCCCGGTGACAGAATGGGACAAGCTGGGAAAGGCTTGGACCACACAAACCCCAGCTCACCAGGCAGCAGAAAGCCTGCCCTGGGAACCGGGGGTCATTATCCGCCCTATTCAGCGGGGCCGCGGGCCCTGGGGGCGCGGGAGGCCAGCGGAGGGAGCGCCAGCGCGCGCCTGCCCCGCGGGGACCCCTCGGCCCGGCAGGGAGTTGCGCGCCAGCCCGAGAGATGAAGCCCCTGCCCCAAGCCCGGCCCACCCCTGGGAACTCCGGGAGAGCACGCGGGGCCTGGCCGCCCGCGGGGCCCCACTGGGCGCACTCCCGGGGGTCACTCCGCGCCCTTTCTCCCCCAGCCCTCCTGGCCCTTGTGACCTCTGGGCATTCCGGTCAGGCTCGAGTGGGGAGCGGGTGGTCTGGCTCCGCCGAGGGGAGGGGCAACGCCCCCTCGGAGAATGAGTGACGGCCGCAGGGGAAGGGCAGCGCTGCGGGGGGCGGGCTGGTGCGCCGAGGCGGCGGGGTGCCTGCTGCGAGGGACACGAAGGGCAGGGTTTGGAGGGGCGCCCCCAGGCTCCCCGCCCGAGTGGGGAGCCCAGCGCTGCGTCCAGGCCAGAGAGAGGAGCCGCGAGGCCTGGCGTGGAGTCGGCCGCTGCCTCTCACCGCTCCCTGCCCTTGGCCTCGGCCCTGGCCGCCCGGCTGCGCCCAGGGGTCCCCTGAGCAGGGCGCCCGCAGGCCGGGCGCGGCCGAGGCGCTTTTGTCTGATAACTAATTTGAGTTAATGCGATCTTTATGTAAAGCTAACAGCGGATAATTGTCTATTTTCTCGCCAACAATCTCCATCACAATCACTTATCTGGAAACCTGCGGCTGGATTAATCGTCCCGAGATGAGGGCTGTGGCTCTGCAGCCTGGGAGGGGCCGCGTGGGGGCCGCAGGGGCCTGGGTGGGCGCGGGCGCAGGGGGAGGGGCGGGAGGAAGGGGCCGGCAGGCTGCGGGCGACGGACCGGCCAGGCCCCTAGCGCCGCGCCCAGCTCCGGGTGGGAGAAGAGCGGCGAGAGCCAGAGTCTGGTCTCCGGGGAGAAGGGTCCCCCGATTTTGCCCTGCAGAGAAGGCTCTCCCGCCCCACCCCTTCCCTCCCCGGGCTGGTGGGCTCTCCCCACCCCTTCTGCCGGCAGCCTGGCCTGCCCCACCCCCTCTTCCAGGCGCTCGCCCGCGAACTATCGGCCATATTTACGGGCGGGACGAGACCCTGGGAGGGGGCCTGGGGTGAGCCGCCCCCCGCCGGGAGACTAGCTCCCGGAGCAGAGGGGGCCTCTGGGGAAGGCGCTGGTGTGACAGAGAATTCGTCTTTCTGAGCTGAAGTCAAAACATCGGTGTCGGGGGAGCCGGCCGTGGCGGCGGCGCCTTCAGAGCCTGCGCAGGGCCCGGCCCGGCCCTCCGGGCCCTCAGGACGGCGCCCTGGGAGGCAGCAGACGGCTCCATCCAGAGGTTCTGGGGCGCAGAGAAAAACTAGTCCCTTTGGGCAGTAGAGCTCAAAGGGAGGGGGAGAGAGGGGAGAGCCCTGAAGAACGGAATGTCCCCAACTGTTGGATTCTTAGATGGAGGCGGAGCCCAAATGACCCCAGAATAGGTCATCGCCAATTCCGGGGTGTCCAGGTTCCCCCCCAGGAGCTGGAGAACTTCAGGGACCCTGAGCGAGCACCGCCAGGGAGCTGCGGGCCGGGCCCCTCCCCCCTCTCTGGTCTCTTCCGCCACCTGCAGGGAGGGGCGCAGCGGCCGGCGGGGTGCAGACGTGTGGACGGGGCTGTCCTCTCCCGCAGCCGTGAGAGCCGGCCCAGCCCTCGCCGCCCACGCAGGCGGGAGCCCCGCGCTCCCTCTGCAGCGGGCGGGAGCGGCCTGGGCCCGCAGAGCACCCCATCTCCTCTCCTGCGGGCTGGAGCCTTGAGCTGCCTGGGGCCCGCGCGGCCGGAGGGATCTCCTCTCTCCCCGGGGTGGCCGGGCCGGGCTCCCTGGGAGCAGCGGGGTCAGGGTGGCGAGCGCGGGGCCGGGGAGCTGTGGGGGCGCCACCCCTCCCCAGACTGCTCAGGCCCGGCCCTACGAGGTGCTGGCAGAGCGCCGCCCCCCAAGCTGCTGCGACCCCACTCTCCTAGAGCCAGCGGCCGCCCGGCTGTGCAGGAGCCGCTCACCTGGCCGGGGCGCCCAGCACGGCAGGAGGCTGCGGCCTGCGGACCCTCCCGCTGGCAGCCCGGCCTGGAGGCGGCCGGCCGGGAGCAGGACAAACGCCCCCGCTGTCCCTCCCCGGCGCCCGCCCACCCGTCCACCAGCCCGGCTGCTGCTCCTTCGCAGGGCCCAGGCCTCAAAGTGTCCGGGGAGCAGCCCACAGGGAGAGGGGCAGTTCCGGCTGAGAATGAGCCCCAGGCCAAGGGCCGTGGGGGGCGCCCGCAGGGGGGCACGCGCCGGGACCCCAGCGCCCAGGCCTCCCCGCACACCACGGGACTGTGCCCCGCCCGAGTGTGCCCGGCGTCCTCCTGCCGTGACAAAGGGGCTCGGGTGCGTGGCAAGCTGAGGCTCGGGGGCCACAGGAGCGAGGGAGGAGGCGGAGAGAAGC
Organism: Scalopus aquaticus; assembly: GCA_004024925.1. Taxonomy (NCBI): domain Eukaryota; kingdom Metazoa; phylum Chordata; class Mammalia; order Eulipotyphla; family Talpidae; genus Scalopus; species Scalopus aquaticus. Next base: position 6,275 of record PVIJ01005120.1, read on the forward strand.
GCCCAGCGCCTGCGTGTCTGGGCGGGGCGGCCGGGGCAGCTCTGGCCTGCGGGGTTCTGCTCGGTCGCGCTCCCCCAGACTTGCAGCCCCTTGCGCGTTCGCGGGGCTTCCAGCGCAGATTCCGCGGGATCTCACCGAGGCAGGGACAGCCCTCGGAGCCGGAGCTCCTGGGCAGCGGGGACCCCGCGCGGCCGCCCTGGGCTGTGCGGCCAGCCAGGGCGCACTGCTGACCCCTCCTCAGGCAGACGCTGCGGGGCCCGGGCTGCATCGGGCGGCCCCGGGCCCCGCGGCGTGGACGCTGCCGGCTGCGTAGACAAGATGCTCCCAGCCCCGAGAGCTGCCCTGAGAAGCCTCAGCACAGAGGCGGCGCCGCGGCCAGGGCGGGCCCTCAGGCCGGCAGCAGGTGTCCGGCTTTCCTCTGTCCAGTCACGGGGCTGGGCGCGTCCTTGCCTGGCCCGTGGGTCTTCGTCTCTCCCTCGGAACAGCCCCAAAGGCCGTGGGGTCTGGGGCTGCGGGGGGCGCGGCCCTTGGGGTGCAGGGCCCTGGCAGCTCCTGAAAACCCGCAGGCGGCCCGGGGCCGACCCGGAGAGACCGGCTTTCTCAAAATCAAGCCTGCGGGGCCTCCCTGGTGGCCGAGGGGGCGAGTCTCGGCTGTCCCTGCTGCGGCCTGAGTCCACCCCGGCCGGGGAGCTGCCCGCAGGGCGCAGCAGACCCTCCTGTCTCCCGCTGCCCCTCAGCCGTGTGCTTCAGGGCTCCGCCTGTTCTGCCCCCGCTGTCTCTGGGGGGTCCTCACCCCCCACGCCCCCGCACCTCTGGCCCACCCGCTGTCTGGCCCAGTGACACTGGCCGCCGGGGCAGGCGCCAGGGCAGCAAGGAGGGCACTGGCCCTTTACTGCCCCAGCCCCTCTCAGGTCTCAGAAGACCCCGAAGTGGGCGGGACAGAGCCCTGCCCCCCCGCCCTGGGCCGCAGCGGCCTCCTTCCTGGCAAGGCGTCCTGCCCCCCACGTGGCTGGCTCCCGCCTGGCATTTCTCTGGGGCGGTGCCCCCGGCACCTGCTGGGCCCCCGTCCTTCCCCGTCGTGCCAACCCGTGTTGGCGAGCGCCCTGCGAGCCCGGCCGGGCCTGCCGCGCACGCCCCGGGCACTGCCCGCCCGTGCGGTCGGAGCGAACCCAGGGTGCCGCGGGCGCGGGTCAGGGGCCGGCCGGCGGGGCGGGACGCGCCGGGGCCTGGGGTGGCGGGAGGCCCTGCGGGCCGCGAGGACGCGCCCGGCCCTTGGGTGGGGGCGCCTCCGGGCTCTCTGATGGGAAACAACTGCATTTCCGAAACTGACGAAATAGAAAGCGCCCCCCCACCCCAGCCTCAGCTGAGTGGGTAATAAGGGCACGAGAGCTGATGCTTTGATACTGGTGTCGTTTTGGTTGATTTTTCCAGGAACTAAGGAGACGGGAGCGGAGGGAGACGGCGGCTCCGGGGCGGCCGCTTCCGCCTGGCCCCGGCGGGCACCCGCGGGAGCCTTCGGGAAACGACGCTGCCCTCAGGGGGCCACTCGGCGCGGCGCAGGGAGGGCTCCGGGCGGCCAGGCGGGCAGCCTGCCCCGCGGGCGCGCTCCCTGGTCTCGAGTCCGCCGGGTGCCCTCGTCTTCGGTGCGTGGCGGAGCTTGCGGAGAGACCCGGGGACAGGCCGGCGGGAGGCCCTGCCCCTCCTCTCTGGCCTGGGGCTCGCGCCGCCCTGACGCGCGCTCGGCGGCGGGGCGGCCAGCTCGGAGGCCCGGACACTGATGGGCGTTCGCGCCGGGCGGGGCGCGGGCGGTGCCTCCGGGAGGCTGACCGCCCTCAGCCGCTCCGGCCCCGGGAGCGACGGGCCGCGTGGGGTCCGGGGCCGCGCAGACCCCCGTCCTGACAGGCGCTTCCGGAGCCTGTGTCGGCCACGCAAGGGCCCTCCAGCCGCAGCGTGGGGGTGCGGGGTCGTGGCCTGGCCTCCAGGGGCAGGAGGGCGCCAGAGGCGGCGGCCAGGGCCGGGAGGGGCAGGCCCCGCCTGGAGCGAGCCCTGTGCCCACCTGGGACGTGGCCCGGGGCAGCCGGGCAGCGACCACTGTTGCAGGTAGAGGCCAGGAGAGCACGGGCCGGGGGACGGACAGGCAGACGCGGGCACCCCCACCCCCGGCAGCCACGTGGGCTCGAGGCAGCTCCGCGGGACGCGCGCGGGAGGGAGGCGGTGCGGCTTCTGCCGGATCGGGGCGCGGCGTCGGGGCCGCTCCGGGCATGCGCGGCCGCGCTCGGGGAGTGCGCGCTCCGAGGCTGAGGCATGGCCGGCTCTGGGAACTGGTGCCGCCGACGTTCCTTCGGGATGTTCCAGAAATCCCCAAATACGAAGATTAATTATAGTCATTTTTAGATTTCATGAAAACAGTTGTTTAAGCGAAAACGGCCATAAAACGGCTTTCTGAGCCCCTCTGCCTATCAAGGTGCGTGAGACGCAGCGTAATTACTGTGGGGCTTGGTTATTTGAATTAAGAAGCATCAAACTCATTTTGCTGCTATTTTGGGAAATAGCAGGAAGAAGTGACTAATATAATGAATGACTGTTCTTTCTGTGCAGACTTCAAAATATAAGCTCTGCTCTGCGGGAGAGTGCGCGTGTGCGCGCGCGTTTGTGTGTGTGTGTACGCGCGTGTGTGTGCGCGTGTGCGTTGACACAGCCTTTTTGGGGCCTGTCGGGCCTCAGTGGCCTTACACGGAAGACAGACCAAGCTGGGCGCCCGCTGGCCTTGCCCGCTCTGCCCACGGGTCTGTTCAATCTCTCGCACGAGCTTTGGGCAGAGCAAACGTTGCCATTCTGGTAAAGTCCGGTCCGCACCTTCCTGTGGGCTCGCTGCGCCCCATGAGGACTTGGTGCTGAGCGTTTTCTCTTTTCTTCTCAGGTGTTGGAGCTTCAGGGGCCCCTGTAAGGGCACAACCGACTGCGAGCTGGGAAGAGACTGAGTGTCGCCCAGTGCCCGGGTTCTGCCCTTTGTTGGAGAGACCACCTTCTCCGCGCAGACCGTGGCCGCGGCCAGGGCCGGGCTGTGCGCTCCTCTGCTGACCGCGTCCACCCTGAGCCGCCGGGGGCCGGGCTGAGCGGGCGGCTTTGATTTTGTTCTTTACTCAGAATTGTTTGGGTGGCTCCAGTAACTTTGTTTTTCCTGTGGTTTTTTACTAGGTGGCCGTTTCGCTGCCGAGGACACACCCGGAGTGGCCGTGCGCACAGTGTCCCCACGCACCCCACCTGCGGGGCTCACGGCTGTCCGAGGTCGCCGCAGCTGCAGGCAGCGCTGGGCACGGGCCTCGCACACACCCCGCAAAGCCCACGCGGTCGCTGCCCGCGGCCCCCACGGGGAGATGGGGCGTCTGGGCCCGCCCACCTGGCACTCTCCCCGTGCTTCGGCCAGGCGCCTGGCGCGGGGCCAGCGTGACCGTGACCCCCATGACCCCGCGTGAGCCGGGACCCGCTGTCTGTGCAGGAGCCGCGGGGTGGGGCCGGTGCCTTCACTGAGATGGGCAGTTTCTCGGAATAGGTTCAGTCCTTTAGAAGTTCCCGGGCAGTCTCGATAAAAACGCCTTCAGGCCTTTCCGCGGGGCTCATTCTCCATGGGAGGGGCCAGCTGAGTGAAGCCCCTCGGCCAGGAGCCTGGAGGGGGCCCCGACTCTGCGAAGGCGCCCGTTCCCTTCGTGGCCCGAGTCCCCAGCCCTGATGGCCACAGCCCGTGGGCAGGAGCAGACCCCGAGTGGGCCTTGTCTGAGTCACCCCAACAATCGGGGTTTCGGCCCCACCGTCACCGCGTCTGACGCTCCAGAAGGAACCCCAGCCCGGCGCCGTCTCCCTCCTCTCCAGAGGCGTCCCTGGCCAGCGCCCACACTCCGACGCCCGCGGCCGCTCCGGCTGGCCCAGCGCCCTCCTTTCTGGAAATCTTCCGCGGCCCCTGCAGGGCTCGGCGGCGATCACCCCCGATGCGCTGCCGGGCCCCTCCCCCACCGGCAGTCCCGCCCTCGAGCTCCGCGTCCTTCGGCCGAGCTGCCTCCTGCCCCTCGCAGCAGCGGGCGGTCCGGCCCTGCTGGGGTCGCCCCCGAGCTTGCGGGTACCCGGAAAGCGTGTCCGCCGAAAAGCCAGACACCGTTTCTCCAGGCGCAGAGGGGCGTGGGCACTGCCCTTTGGTCTGAGGGCCCACGTGGGTGAGAGGCCGCGGGACAGAGGGCTAAGCAGTGGCCAGGCACTGGCCCCGCAGGGAGGTGAGAGACGGGCGCTGAGGGAAGACGTCGGGACGGGCAGCTCCGGCCTGGTGCCCGCCGCAGCTGCACTTGGGCACGCGGGCCCTGGCCTCCCGCCGTCACACCGGACACCACGAGCAAGGCCGGCGCCGGGCAGTGACGCCAAGCCTGGGGCAGTCCTGAACCCGAGATGAAGCGGGCAAGCCTGGCCAGGCCTCGAGCGCGAGACGCACTTCCCCGCCCCCAGCGCCGTCTCTGGGGACCGGCTCAGCGGTGCCCCAGCGAGGAGAAGCGCGGGCTCGGGCTGGGCCTGGGGCTGAGCGCTGGGAGGGGCGAGCCCTGCACCCCTCCGCCCCCGCCCCGCCCCCGATCCAGGCCGCCTGCCCCTTCACGGGGAGGCGGTTGCGGTTACGGCCTGTGTCTGGGCCAGCCGGCTCTGGACAGAGCTGACCCCTCCCCCGAGGGTCCCACTGGTGCGTGTCCCGGAGGAGCCCCGGGCAGGGGCAGCGTTTCCCGACCGCCCTGAGCCGGGGTGTAGCACGGGGCGAGCAGCCGCGTCGGGGTGCAGGGGACTGCGGGGCTCGTCTTCTAGGACGGTCGCAGCCCCCACTATCTTCAGTGCAGTGGGCGGGGTCCAGAGCGGAGCACGGCTCCTCCGACTTTCCGCGTCTGATCGGACCGGGGTGGGGAGCAGGTTAGAGGCCACGCAGGCGTGGCCTCCGAGACCCGCCAGCGCCCGGCGGCCGCCACGGTAACCTGCCGCCCCCAGACCCCGCCTGCCGCCCCGGAGAGACGCAGCCTCCGCAGCAGCCGCGGGTGTGAGCACGCGGGCCCCGCCCCCTCCCCGCTCAGGGCCCGCCCGTCGAGTGTCGCTGCTTCCGTCACCTCGAGGCCTTCCCATGTCCGGCTGGCGGGTGTCCGCACGGGCGGGGAGCAGAGGGCACCTGTGCCCGGCCTGGCTGCACCCCGGACGTCGCTGCAGCGCGGGCTCCAGGCGCCTCCACAGCCCACCCGGCCCGGGCACGCAGCCTGGGCACGGGCTTCCGCCCCGGCGTGGGACAGGGGTCCCCCCCAGGGGCGCCGGCCGCACGCAGGCCCTTCTCGACCCCCTCGGGCGCCCCATGTAGGCATCCGCGGAGAGCCGGGGCTCACTTGCCTGTTTCAAAGCCCAGAGAGGGGGTGGGGACCGTGGCCCTCCAGAAGGACATTTTCTGGCACTTAGAAGTGACCTGAGGAGTTAAAAGCCTGCAGAGAAGCAGAAGCCCCTCAAGAAAAGTGAGTAAATGAAAGTGACCGCTCGCTCATTAATCACCGCAGTGGCCGGCGCGGCGTTACCGCCATCACAAACCGCGGCTGTGAGGAGGCGCTCAGAGCCGCCTCCGCGCCGGGAGGTCCCGCGTGGCACCGCGGTTGCCATGGGCACCTGGGCTGCGAAAAGTCGAATCCGTTGGGTGAGGCACCCTGGCACCCGGCCACTCCGCCTTCCGGCCGGCCCGGCGCACCCCCGTCCCCCAGGCCCCGCCCCCCGTGATCTCGCGGCCAGCCTGCTCCCAGCCCGCCGTGAGGTGCAGGGCGCACGCGGCTTCTGTGGCCCACCGGGGACCCCGCCCAAGCGAGGCAGAGGGCCCCCTGCTGCCCCCCAGCCCGTGGGGGAGGCCGCCCTCTGCAGGGGCCGCGGCGGAGGCGGGGGCCTCCTCCCCAGCCACCCCTCCACTTCAGAGGTGCCAGCTGCTTTGCAGGAATAACAATGTCCCCCAGGGAGGGGGGACCCAGAGGCTGGGCTTCCAGAGCCCGCAGACCAGAGTTGCCCAGATACATGGGGTGGCCCCAGGCTCCTCGCAGCCTCAGGACACCAGGCCCCCTGAAGGGGCCTGGCCAGGCTGCCAGGCCGCCCCCAGGCAGGAGGAGACGCTGCGGCTGACCCCAGAGAGAACCGCGCAAGGTGGCCCACTTGCAGAGTCCGTCAATCTGGTAATAAAACGACACTGGTGCGCTGCTGGCTGACGTTATGTTGTCCCTGGTGACCCGCGGGGCGGCTGGGAGCTGCCAGAACACGTCAGCCATGGGCATCGGGCACGGCCCCACTCTGCGGGCCAAGCCCGGCCTGTGTCTTCAGCCTCTTTGTTGAACCATCTCGAAGCTTCAGCTCCTTTGTCCTCTCTGTTTGGCAAGCTCGGGAGCGCCACGGAGACCCGCTGGTCCGCACTGCCCCCGACGCCTTGCTGAAGCCAGTCCCGGTGGCCGCAGCTGGGAAGCAGGCCAGAGGCCGGCGCGGCCGGAGCCCAGGAGCTGCCTGGCGCCTGGGGCTGCCCTATTCCGGCTGCTCACTCCGCGGCTGCGCCAGTTGTTGGCCTGGCTCTCGACAGCAACGTGGGGCCTGAAAGCAGCGCCAGAGAAGCCCGGGAAGCCGCTAGCCCACCCCATGCCAGAGCCCTGAGGGGCATTAAAGACACCCCCAATATCTCTTAGGTGACACGCTCTGCCTCCACCCCGTGGGCTCACCCCGCGCCCAGCCCCCGCACCCTTCATGGCTGGGCGCCCCTGCCGAAGCACCAAGCTTCCCTCCTGGACCCTCCCGGTGCGACCCCGCTGCCCCATGGCCGCCGCCAGCCCCGCTTCACCAGCTCTCCTCGCGGGGGCTGGCGGGCTGTGGGAGCGGAGGGAGGCCGTGCCGGCCGGGCGCCCCACCCAGAGCCCAGCCCGCAGTGCCCGCAGCGGCCGCGCTCCGGCCCGAGAGCCCTTTGAGCGGCTGTTCCGCGCGGCGGTGTTTGCCGAGGCTCGGCTACCGCATCTTACTTAAGGCCGACAGTGGCGGCCGCACACGCGGGCGAGGACAGCCTCACCCCGGGGGCCGGCAGCGCCTCGGCCAGCCAGAGGGGCCCCGACAGCGGCGTCCATTGGTCGGCAGCTGTCCAGGAGAGAAGGCGGAGGCGCGACGGGCCGGCTCCCGGGCAGGCGGCGCCGGCGGGGTGCGCTTCTGGGCGATGTCCACCGGCCCGCAGCCGCCCCGCCCGCACCCCGGGCCACGGGCAGCCTGTTTGCCAAACTCGTAGCGATTTCTGTAATTATGTACGGAATGTATTTTAACCAGGTACACAAAGAAAAATGTTACAATACCACTTAGGGTCTAGATTTAACTTAAACCACTACTTAGTCTATCTCTCTTAATAGGATACTAAAAGGGAATTTTATGACAACATTATCAGTAGCATTTTGCTGATAATTAGAATAACAATAATAATACCGAGATATTTTTTCCAGTAATAATGGTGTTATTAATGAGATTTTTATGAAAGACAGACTTCTTTGGTATAATTATGAAAATTGATCTTTTGCATTTTACTTATTCACTGAAATCAGATAAGTGGCTTAACTACATGTATTATTTCTAATAAATATTCAAAAGAATGCATTTAAACAAGGCTCCTCATTCTATTCTTGCTCATATTCCTTGCATTTAAATAAAAGTGTAATTGCTCTGCTTTTTAAACTGCTAGTTTGGATCAGCTGTCTAACCTGTATAGTGTAGCTGTTTGCTGTTTGCATTTTTAATAGCTTTATTACCATTTGGTGAAGCCTTAATTTCTGACTTCCTTCAAGAGTCCTGCCTTTAAGTCAGCACTCCAATTCAACCAGCAATAATCTGTCAAGAGGAGATAAAGACCCACACCAGATGAGACGCAGTATTTTCGTGGGGCTTTCTGTCATTGTTAAGGCGAGATCCGAGGATGTCAAAATGTAACCTCTGAAAGTTTTCTAAACTTTACAGCATAATTTCACAGCTCACGCTTTTCATCAGTGGCTCCAGAATGCATTATCTCGTTCGCCGGGAACGCAGCTGGAATCTACGCCCACTTACCTGTGCGCACAGACGTACGTGCGTGAGCGGGGCTCCCGCGCGCTCCCGCCTGCCGTGCGCGCGACCCCTGCAGCTGGGGCAGGAAACCCCCACTTTGCTGGCGAAAGTGACGCGTCTCTTTTCTAAGACGCCGGACGCGCCCAGGGCGCACGGTTAAGTGCTCAGACCCGAGAGTGGGAGAAGCGAGCGGAGACCCCGCGCGGCGCCCGCCCCCGCCCGCCCCGCTCTGCCTGCTCAGCGCTGCCCCCGCCCCGGGGCGTCTTGGGAAAACGAGGGGCCGCTGTTCAGAGTCGCGATCACGTCCGGCTGGGCCCCTCACGCCGCGGTCCGCCCCTCGCCCCAGCAACGCTCGCGCGGCTTCTCAGGGTTTGGTTCGTCTCGGCCGGGACAGAACCACCCTCCGCGGTGGCCGTGAAGTGGCTCTTAGGTCTCGCCAAGGGTTTGGCGGCGGCTGCGTGATTCCGGTGTGACTTGCTTGTCCGTGTGCAGCCGGACGGGCCTGGGTCTCCCCTGGCAGGTGGCAGCGCCGCCCATGCCCACCGGGGCTGCGGGGTTCTGTCCCATCGGCCCCTCGCTCGACTGACTGCCGGCTGGGTGGCCCGCGTCGAAGGGCAACGCCGCTGGGGGGCGCTGACGGGGAGGAGGGCAGCGTGGGCACGGCCCCTGTCCGCTGGTCTTCCAGCGAGCGGCCGCCGCAGCCTCGGGGCCCACAGCGGTCTGTCCTCCCGAGGAGAACTGGGGGTCTGAGCGCAGGTTTCCTGGTCCTCCCTGCGCGCCCAGCAGGCGGCGGCGGTGGCTCCTGTCTAGGCGGGTCCGCGGCCGGGCCGGCCTTTTGCGGGGCACTGGGACCTGGCCCCCACGTCCCTGAATGCCGCTTCCGCCTCGCCGGTTGGGGCTGCCCCGCAGACTCTGCCGAGAAACAGCCACGAAGCTGCTACCTGGACCCGCGGGGGTTAGTGCCGGGCAGGGCACCACCTGGCGCCCAGGAGCAGGTCCGTGAGCCGGGTCGCCGCGCTGCCGGCCTGGAGAGGCGCTTCTGGCAGGCGTGGCGGGCGGTCACAGGCTGGGCGCCCGCTGGGGCCGAGCCCCGGGGGTGCACCACAGCCCTGTGCTGGGGCAGAGGCTTCCCCCAGGCTCCGCAGGCGGGGGGCTTCCAGATTGCTCCGCATCGAATCCGGGCCAGGTGGGGTCCCCTTCCTGGGCAGGCGAGTATGAGTGTGTCCCGGTGGAGGAGAGAGGCGGCAGCCCTGGTCGGGCAGGCCGGCACCCCCAGTCCGCCCTGGGCCGGGCCGGAGCGCGCCCAGGAGGCCTGTGGGGCCGCAGCTCTGCACCCCGGAGCAGATGCAGGAAGGTCCCCCACGCCCTTCTCCCTGGGGCCCTTGGGGCTGGAGGCGCGGCCACCCCACAGCCAGGAGCAGCCCCCGCCGCAGCCACAGAGCGTCCTGGCCGGGAAGGCCCCGGAGAAGGCGGCCCCGAAGCCAGGCGCGCCCCGCGGTGGGGCTGGGCGCCCCGTTGTCCCTCCCAGGGGCCTCCTGCCAGGGTGGAGGGAGGCGGGGTCCAGCTGGGAGTGTCCCTGGCTTTGGCCTGTGGGCGCCGCCGGGACTGCTGGCCCGGTCCCGCGAAGGCGGGTGTCAGGGAGCCGCTCCCGGGCAGGGGGCCTCTGGGCCGGAGCTCCCTGCAGGCTGCGGAGTCGCCCCTAAACTGCTCTGCTCGAGGGTGGGAGCGAGAGCTTCCTCCTGTCCCTCTGCCACTCGGCTGCATCCCCCTCGCGGCCCCAGGGCAGCGACCCCGTGGAGCTCGGGCTCAACCCCAGGGCTGCTGGGGAGCGTCCGCCCACAGCCCCAGCCCCGCCCCCCTGCTTCCCGGCAGCCCCCAGGGCAGCTCCCAGCAGGGCCTCTGTGAGGGAGGGAGGTTCCTGGGCCCTCCTTTGGGCCGGAGCACCCCTAAAGCCCCCGTGAAGACAGGTGAGCGCTCGTGCAGGTGAGCGGGGGCGGGCTCCGCCCTGCAGAGACCGCGAGGTGGGGCGGCCGGGCGCGCTTCCGTGTGGCTCCGCCCTGTGCCGGAAACGAAGAAGCACCTGCGCCAAGGCGACACCCGGCCAGCGGGCAGCGGGCAGCGGGCAGCAGGCAGCGGGCGCTCTAGATGCCCCGCGGAGCTGGCAGGCAGGGCCAGGCTGGCACTGCGGGCCCAGCCCCAGCCGCAGTCGTCTCATGACCGCGCCGAGAGACAAGGATCCTCCCAGGGCCCCGGCTGCCCCGTCCCCAGCACCTCCTGACTGCCCGCCCCGTCTGGTCCCGAGGAGCGACCCCGCAGTGTGGTGTCACCAGCGCGTCGGCCCCGTCAGCGCAGGGGGAGGTTGCGGCCGCGCCCGCCCGGGGTTCTGCCTGCCAGACTGGGGACCGGCTCTTGGAGAGCCCGCGGCGCGTTCGGAGTTGGGGCGCACCGAGCTCTCGGGGGTCTTCCCTCCCGGCTCCGGGTCGACAAAGGCTGCGGGAGCCGCTCACCACCAGCTGCGGAGAGCTGAGCGCCAGACCCGCTTGGCCGCGGCGTCTGGCGGGGGGGGGGGGCGGGCTGTGCCGTAGCTCTGGCCCGAGGCTCGCCCATTGTGTTCCAACTCGGAGACCCAGATGCCGCGGACGGCGCACGCGGACGGGGCGCGAGGCAACCGCTCTCCTTCCTCCCTGCCCCTCCTCCCCCACCCCTGCTCCCACCCTCCTCCCAGTGCACCAGGCCCTAGCACACTCCTGCCGGCCCCGCCTCCCGCCGCCCTGTTACCTCAGAGCCGCAGGTGCCCTCCGCGGTGGGCGTCTGCGCATCAGCTCGTTGCCGTGTGAGGGGAGGGTGCTCCTCTGTCCTTTTTCAATAGATTTTTTGATTTACGCACACAAGCTGGGGTGCAGGCCAGAGGTGCGGGGTGAGAGGACTCCCCAGAGAGAGAGTGGAGAGCAGAACAGGCGGATCTACTGAAGCCCACTGCTGAGGGGGCAGCGGGGAGACAGGAGGGGTCTGCTGCGCCCTGTGGGAAGCTCCCCCGCCGGGGATCGAGCTCGCGCTGCCGACAGCGTCATAGGCTGGGACTGTCCCCAGCGCCCAGGGGGCCCCTCATTTGTCCTTCTGACTGGGCTGCACACACGTAATCCCCGGAGCCTCCGGCTCCCGCTCGGTGCTGGGCAGTCGCCGCTGCGCCCCCGGGCCAGGATGTCGGGAAGCCCCGCCCCCAGGGCCTTCCCTCCCCGGGTGACCCCCGCAGAGCCTCTGGAGGCGGGGTCTTTGGGGGTCTTGTGTAGGGCTGCGTCCCTACAGGAAGGGGCGCGGAGCCCCCACCGAGGGACCAGGTCCTCGGTCTGCGCGTCCAGCCCCGGAGCTGAAGGGGGTGGGGCGTTCAGGCCCGGGCAGCGGGCAGCGGGCAGCGGGCAGGGGGCGCTCGTGGCAGCGAGGCCGGGCCACGGGCGCAGGGAGGTCCAGCGAGCGTGCAGCCGCCCCAGACGCCGCAGCCAGCCCGGCCCCGCGCCCTGCTGTCTCCGCAGCCGCGCCCAGGGCCACAGGCCGTTTCCGCCCACGCAGAGGCTCGGGACAGCGCGGGTGCGGCCAGGGCGTCCTTGGGCTCCGGCTGGGCGGCAGAGCAGCGTGGGCAGCGCCAGCCGGCCGGGTCCTGGGACGGCGGGGACGGCGAGGCCGCTCGGTGCCCTGGGGCGCCGCGGGATGGAGGGGTCCGGGCGCGGGGGAGGGTGGCCGTTGGCTCTCGCGGCAGCAGCGGCTCTGG
>PVIJ01005120.1:18240-44173 GCA_004024925.1 Scalopus aquaticus
AGGAGGAGGGGGGGACAGGAGAAGGGGGGACAGGAGGGGCCCGAGGCAGGAGGGGCCCGAGGCAGACATTGGGAGCAGCGGCGCCAGCTTCTGGGTCCTGCACGGGCTGAGACAGACGTGGGGCCCCCCGGGTGACCTCGTGTCGGCTCTGATCTTGGCTCTGATTTTGCTCTTTTTATCCCAGACTTGCCTGTTTCTGACCCTTTTCTCCGGTCGGGGCGGAGGGGGCTTTAGGCCGAGGCAGCTCTCGGGCCTGGTCTGGGTGCCGGATGGGCGGGCTTCTGCCCGGGATGCGGCTCTGGGGCTGGACCTGAGCCCTGCTCCCTGGCTCGGCTGTAGCCATCGCTGTCCGGGCCTTCCCTGCAGGCCCCATGCTTTGTCTCGATGCAGCGGATGGCAGAACCCACTTAGAGCAGGCAGGTTTGGGGGTTCTGGGGTGCCCCGCCCTGCCCTGCCACGGATGGAGACGGCGACCCCCGCCTGGGCCCGGGCATGGGAGCAGCTCAGCCCCGGAGCCTCACGAAGCATCGCTTATTTTTGCTCCGCTGCCTCGGCCCGTCGTCAGGTGCTGCTGAGGCGGGCGGGGGCCGGGGTCACCTCGCGCTGGGCTTCTGAGCCCCCAGAGGGGTCTGCGGATCCTGGCGGGCTGAGCGCCCGAGGTCTGGGGAAGGCGGGGTGCCCTTGCCGGGACCCAGCACCCGAGGGGGGCTCGGGAGGCCTCTCACCGCCCAAGGTATAGTTACCAGATCAGATGCTTCAGTCAGGAGGTCCCACCGGGCTTCCCAAACAGATAAATTATGGGGTGACTATTCATGCTGCAGACGAGCCTTCACTTAACAAAAGGCCCGCGCACAAGGGCTCCCTGAGGCGTCCTCGGCGAGGCCAATCACGCGCTTGGTGACCGTGAATGGTCATTAGTGCTTCAGCGGGAAGGCTGGGAGGAAGCGAGAGCTAAAAATGGACGGCACGGCCGGCCGCGGATCGATCAGGAAGGAAATCGGACAGATCTGAAGCGAGCTCGGTCGGCTGGAAGTGGGGCCTGACGTACGTGAGGCAGGTGATGCCTGCCGAGGCCGGTGCATTTGGGGACAGGCCCCATCTCCAGGGAGGCAGTTGCTGGCGAGTGTGGAGGCCCTGAGGCCACGGTCAGAGCCCGCAGAGCACCCCGACCTGACGGCAGCCCGCGGGCCTGAGGGCCAGCTGCCCGGGGCACCCACGACAGGCGGCACCTTCGGGTGCCCGAGAAGCCCCAGGCACGCTTGAGATGGACTCCCGGGTCCCGCTGGGCGACAGAGTGGCTTGGGGGGTGGGGGATCCCTTCTGAGGAAGCTCCCCGAGCAGCTCGGTTCTCCTACTTATTTCTGGTTTTATCCATTTATTTCTGTATTTATTCGTTCATACTCGGAGTCCACGCCGCCTGGCATGCTCAGCTGAGGCCCACCGCAACGTGGTGGGTGCCCCTGCCACGCACGCCCGCTTTTACAGCTGTTAGGGCAAACCCTTCGCCTCCGAGCTGGGATCACCACCGCCTGTTGTTTGCTAGTGCTGGTATCTGTTTGCACCTTTATTTCCAACTTCTCCTTATCAATTTGTCAGATGAAGCTGGTGCCTTTTTTTTTGGTAAATAAAACACACAAGCCCAAGGTGGAGTTATCAGCCCTCGACCAAACAATCTTTCTCGTTCACGTTTAGTGTAGTAATGGATGTGCTCACGTTCCTGTGGCACTTCATGAACATTTGCTCGGCTCTGTCTTCTCCACCTGCGCGCACTCTCAACGGTTTTCTCCACTGTAGCTTCCAGTTTCCTTCGGCGAGTCTGGTGTCGCTGCTCTTTTCCCTTCCGTAGTGGCCCCCCTGCCCCCATTCCCAAGTCACAGCTTTCCACTGCTGCATGAGAACCGGAGCTCGAAGGGCTCTCCCGACCTGGCGCACAGAGCCGGTAAATGAGGCCATGGGAGCCCCGAGTGGGTCCCCGCTCGTGACCCTGGTCTTTGCAGAGGTCACGTGGCTCCTTTAGTTTAAGAAAATCACCAGGTTCCCCGGGCGCGGCGGGCGCGGCCTCTCCGCTGAGGACATGACCCGCCGGGGCAGCCTCCGGTCTTGCCGCGGCTCCGCGTTGGGTGTGGAGGCTGCAGAGCTCACGCAGCCCTCACGCGCCTCCCCTGAAGCCGGGCTCAGCTCGGTGCGGGGCATCTTCCTTCAGCCGCCCACGCGCACGCGTCCCGCCCTGAACACAGCTCGCCGGGTCTCGCCGAACAGCTGAGAAACACAACTATCCCGCTTCTCAGCGGTCCGTGTTCCGGCCCGGTCAGAGTCTGCGTTAGGCCCAGCTCCTGACAGGGGCCTTTGTGCACCCTCTCTCCACCTGCCCGCGTGTGTGCCTGCGTGTGCCCGTGTGCGCCCGCGTGCGCGCCCGCGTGTGCAGTGACGTGTGGCAGTGTGCACGTGTGCGGGTGCATGTGGGGGCCGCGGCCACGCGCGATGGGGGCTCCAAGAGAGTCACCCCGAGGCGCTGTCTCGGCCGGCTCCGTCCACGCTGGCCGGCACTTGTCACCCCCCCACGGAGGCCCCCGCTCATGCCGGGGTCACCTTCACGGGGCAGCAGACCCTGCCCGGGCCCAGCGGCTCCTGGCGGAGGCCGGTGACTCAGCCGAGCCGGGCCGCAGCGAGGCGCCGGCAGCGGGGGCTGCTCTCTGGGGCGCGGGCCCAGCCCCCTTCTTGAGCAGAGGGAGAGTCGGGATGGGGCTCCTTGGGGACTCTGGGTCTGCTCGCTTGGGGCGTTTAGGGTCTGATCAGCCAGACACCTCGGGGTTCCCTGGACCCGGACACAGGCTGAAGTGGGGGGCCTGGGCAGCTGGGGGCCGGGCCGGGGGCTTCCTGTGCCCGCCCCCTGGGGGTTACCAAGCTGCTCGCGCTGGGAAACTCACTCTCCCTGCGGGGGATGGGGCGGTCACGCCCATCTCCCTTCCCCGCCCGGGGCCCCCAGCCCACCCCAGGCCCGGCCTCCCGAGGCGGGCGCTCGCCTGCCATCCCGGGCGCCCTTCCCTCGTGGGAGGGTGTCGGGGCCCACAAAGGCGCTTTGAGAGAGAGGCCGGTGCCCCAACAGGGGCGCCAGGATAATGGAAATGTGAAATTGATTTTCCTGAAACTCACATAAAAGAGGCGAGACCGTGTATTCCCTTCAGCACAGCGCTTATTGTCTCCGGAACACAAGGCTGTTTATCGGACTTGTGTTTCTTCCCGCCGGAGCCTCCCAGCGCGGGCGGGGGGCCGGGGGCCGGGGCGGGGGCCGGGGTGGGGCGGCAGGGGGCGCCCGAGAGGCCCCGGGCTCCCTGCCGCGTGCCCAGGCAGCCCGGGCTGCGACCCGTCCTTCCCTCCCCCCGCGGCCTGAGCTGACCGGGCGCAGGCCTGACAGGCGACCGGGTGCGCCCCGCGCCTTGCGCCCCCGCCGCCTCGCCCGGGAGGGGACGGCCCCGACTCAGCCCTGGGGCCGGCCTCGCTCTGCTGCCGCCGTCCAGGCCCGCAGGGCGGGGCGACCCCGGGGCAGGCGGAAGTCCCCGAGGCGGGTGGAGGGGCCGCAGGAGGCCCGCCCCAGGCCTGGGCGTTTCGGCATCTCCAGCCAGTCCGGGGTCAGGCACGGCCCTGAGCAGGGCCCACAGCCCGCAGCCCGGCGTCTGTCCGCTGTCTTGCCCAGATGCACCTCTTGTTGGCGGTTCCTCGGCGATGGCAGCAGCGCCCCGGAAGGCTGAGCTGGGCGGCCGGGGGTCCCGGCCCTGCTGCAGGCCCCCCCAGCCGAGGCGCGGGCCCCCCAGGCGCAAACCCCTGGTGGGCAGCGGGGCGCGGGCTCCAGGCTTTGCTCTCGTGGGGTGCTGTGCGGAAGGCCAGCTTCGCGCTGCCCGCCCGACTCGTCTTCAGCTGCCTGGGGCCGGCGGTGGCCACTGCCCAGGGGAGGGGCAGCGGCTCGGGGGCTTTGGAAAGGCAGAGCCACTTCTGCCCGAAGTGGCCGCTCACTCCCGCCCGAGGAGGGCCTCGGCGCCTCCCTGCTCCCGCCAGCCCGCCCCGGGCAGAAGCAGCCGGTCCTGGCTTCTCACCTCGAGGGCTGTTTCCATGGCAACAAAAAAGCAAGCCCCGCGCTGTGCAAAACAGCAGGCAGGCCAGTCCGCGGCCAGCGGCTCTGGGGCCAGCCTGGGCACCGGGCGGGCGGCGCCCTCTGAAGAGCGAGCCTGGCCAGGGCCGGGCCGAGAGGCCAGCCGGGGGAGCCGGCCCCGGGCGCCTTTGTTTGTGCAGCTCGAGCGCGGCCGCCGAGTGCGCACCATGCGCACCATTTATAGATCCCGGCCGCGCGGGGAAAGTGATCTATTTGCGGGAGTTACGTGTTTTCCAGGCACTTTAGGAGACACCCCACCCCCCTCGGCTGCTGACTGTAAAATAAGGGACTATTACCCAGCCCCACAATGGGCCCCCACAGCGCCTTTCTGCGGCAGCTGCGGGCTCGGGCTCGCGCCTCCGGCTGTTTCTATGGGTAGGGCCTCCCACGGCTGCAGTGTGTTTTCTATGCAAAACCGCAGAAGAAGTGACATTTTAAAAGTTTTGACCTTTGTTTTTTTTGCATGAACCGAGGCATACATTTTTAAAACCTTCTGACAGGGTGTCTGCTGGAAATGGCAGTAGCCATTACTGTAATAATAAAATGTTTCAAAATTTGAAAATTCTATATTGAACGTAACGCAGGTCACCTTTGTCTGTGGACGCCGCACGCGGCCCGGGCAGCACGGCTCTGACAAGCAGGCGGCGGGGACGCGGGAGGCGGCGGGCAGAGGGGAGGCTCGCAGGCTCCTCCCGAAAGGGGCTTGGGAGAGTTTGCCGCAGGCCGGGGGCAGCTCTGCTTGTTCGGGAGCTGCTCTTGGACGCAAAAATATGATGTTCAAAATCCGGGTTTGCCTGTGAATACATCTAGGTCTCTTTTGAGCAAAGTTCAGCTCTTATTTGAATTCCAGCCTAAAACGTCTCCACTCAAGGAGAGGAAAACAAAGTAAGGAGCCGCAGCCAGCGCCTCTTTCAAAGGCCGTCCAATTAGCGGCGTGGGGGCGGGGAGGGAGGCAGCCGGAGGCGCAGAGAAAGAAAATTAGAGCAAATGAGATGTTGAATTATTTGCAACAAAAGATGGTGAATGGAGATGGAGGAGGAAGTGCCGCTCCAGCCCCACGATTGTGCGGGTCTCCGGTCGGCCCCAGGCTGACCTCGAGGGCCTGCAGGGCTGGACCCTCCCGGTCAGGCGCCCTCCTGTGCTCAGGCCGAGGCCGGGGGTATATGGAGTCCGTCTCTGAAGGTGTCCCGGCTCCCAGGCCCAGACGCAGGGGCGGGGACGCTGATGGCCTCTGGCTCCCCCTCCCCCGACTTTCTAGCCCTGGGGGCCTGGCCACCTAGCCAGTCACGCAGTGCCCACCCCTGCCTGGGGCAGCAGGGAGGCCTGGCGTCCCACCGCGGGACCGGGCAGCCTGGTTCAGGAGACTCGGGCTGACCGGAGGGCGGCCGCCCCCAGCCCCGGGCTGTTCCGGGGGCCAGCGCGGGCTGGAGCTGGGTCACCAACCAGGCGGCCGGGGCAGGCCTGCGTCCTCCAGATGCCGCGCCCAGAACCCAGAGGCCCAGGGACCCGGGCGTCCGGCAGCAGGCATGACCCCAGAGGCAGCCAGGCTGAGCCCCTCCCTGCCCCTTAATATTGCACAGAAACTTCCACGGCAGCGGCTGATCTGAGGCTGGGCCGGCCAGTGTTTCTCTCCTGACCGCCCGCCCGGCCACCCTGTCCTGCGTCCCTAGCTCGGGCCTGTCCTCAGGAGCTGAGCCCCTTGGAGGGGAGCCGGGGGTGGGGGTGGGGGCCGGCACCTGCAGGCGCCTCCCGGCCTGGCCTCACCTCGCGCCCATGGCCGCTGGCCAGTCCTGCCACTGCCCGCGCCTGGCTCCCGGGTCTGGTGGGCAGGCGCGCTGGGGCCCCAGAGGGGTGAGGGGCCAGGCCCGTCCCGCTGAGGGGGAAGCCAGGGTCCATCGCCTCCCTTGGAGCTGGGGCCAGCTGTGCTCGGTGCTGTGCCTGGTGCTGCGGCCGCCGCTGGGCCTGCCTGCGGGCGACCACACTGCGCTGACCAGCTGGCCGGGGGCTTCACAGAGAGGCTGCCAGAGGGGCCTCGGCCCTGGGGCTGGGCACCGCGGCGAGCCCACTTCCACCCGAAGTGGCAGGACAGACCCGAGCGTCCGAGAGGGGCAGCAGAGGTTTCACTTCATGAGCGGCCGGCCGCGGCGGCGGAGGCCTCAGCTCTGCCTGCCTTCCAGAAAGTTCTGATCTGGAGGCCGCCTTGGGCCGGGAGCCCAGGGTCCGCTCGGAGTGGCCCGGGGCCGGGACCCAGCGCAGCCGTCCTGCCAGGCGGGAGGACCCTCTGTCCAGTGGGAGCTGCTCAAGCAGAGGCTGGGGGCCTCCATGGGGAGGGGGGCTGGGAGGCGCTGTGCTCCGGGAGCGCGCGGGGCGCGGCCCAGGCTGGGGAGCAACGTGGGCATGGCAGAGGGGCTGGGTGGGAAGGCCCCCATGCTGGGCGGGGGCGGGGCCGGAGGCCCTGGTCCCCTGCCGGGCTGCCGGCCTCGCTGCCCGCCGCTCCTGTTTTCCGGGCGGGTTCCTGCTGGACTCCATCTCGCGGGCAGCGCAGGCGGACAGGGCTGGGGGGCGGATCCTCTCCGGGCGGGGCCGGGGGCGGCCAAGCTGGGCGGCTGAGGCTGGGCCGTGTCCCGCAGCTTTCTCCCGGCTTCTGCCATGGCTAGACGTCCGCGTGTCCCCTGGCCGTGGGTGACCCGTCGGCCACACTTGCACGTGCCGGCCCCTTTGCATGTCGCCGTCCCAAGGACACCAGTCCTCGGGGAAGGGCCGCCCCAGCTGACCCCTCACACCTGTGGGCGCCTGCCCCGACCTCCGGACGCGGCACAGCCTGGGAGGCCCCTGCGCGCCCACGGGCAGGCCCAGCGAAAACGGCGTCTCCTTCGCCGGCCCCCACCGGCCGCCCGCAGACGTCGCCGGACAACAGGGTGAAGGCGCAGGCTGGACGGCTTCCCGGGCTGGTGGACAAAGGAGGGACCACACAGGCGGCCGCGCTCGCCTCCTCCGCCAGCGCGCCCGGCAACGCGGCGAGGGGCGGCCCCGGTGGCCGGCACCCGCCCGGGGCCCGCGGCCTGTGTCGGGGCGCGGGAGGCCGCTGCAGCCCTGCGGTGGCGCAAGGCGGCCGGAGCGACCTGCTGCTGGACCCTGCCCGCCCGCCCGCCCAGCGCAGCCCCCGGCCTGGCGGCCGCCCGGGCACCCTCCTGCGGGCAGCGGCGGGCAGCGAGGCTGGCGAGGCTGGGGATCGCCGCCAGGCCCGGGAAGCCACGCCCTCCCCGCCCGGGCGGCTGCGCAGACCTTGGGGCGCCTGCCACCCCGAAACCCGGGGGGAGGGAGAGGCAAAGCGAGCAATTAAGAAAAAATACCCAAGGAGCTACCGGGAAATCGTTAAGACAGAAAACAAGCAGGGTAATTACACAAACGCGGCCGCCACGCGGAGCTGCCGGCAGCTGGGCCGCCCGCGGACGTCTGGGAGCCGCGTCCTTTAATATGGAAATAGGCTGGGCCGGGAGGGGCTCGCAGGGGCTCTGGGGCCCGAGGAGCTGCCGCTTTGGGGCCCAGTAGGAGCTTTTTAGAAACTCAGCCGCCATCTTGTTTGCGTGGGTTTGGTTTTGGGTTCCCCCACGCGACTCCACGAACCGGACTCTGGGCAGAGTCGCGGACGCGCTCACGCTGCCCACGGGGTCTCCAGGCGGGCGGGCAGTGCAGTGCCCCAGGTCAGACGGTGGGCTGCAGAGCAGGGGCCTGGGGCCGGCGGCGGCCCTCTCTGGTGTGCCCCCAAACCGCCAGTCTCCTGAGTGACGGGCTAAGTGGACACTGCCCACGTCCACCATAGCCAGACCCACAGGGAAACATCTGCCTGAGACCTTGGAAAGGAGGAACCCAAAATGCCGACTAGGACAGAGGAAAAAGTTCCCGGGCCTCGGCGATGTGGACCCCGAGTGCAGGCCTCAGCTGGCCCCCCGCCCGGCTCCCGGCTGGTGTCCAGTCTGGGGTTCCGGGAGGTCCCACTAATCCTCTTCAGCAGCCACAGCCGCTGCCCCTGCGCTCCGTGAGCACGACACCGGTCACCCGTCCTCGGCGCAGGGAGAAGCTCCCGGATGGCCGCAGCGTGGACCCTGCGGCGTCGGCACGAGGGAGGGAGGGGAGGGGCGTCGAGGGGAGCCACGGCCCGCTGAGCCAACGGCGAGCGTGCGGCAGGCAGAGTGGCCGCACAGGCGGGGTGCCGGCTTCCAGGAGCAGAGTAGGCGGGAAGGACCCCCGCACCCCTCCAGAGGCGTTGGGGCACCCTGGGGTCAGATTGCCCCCCAGCACTGGGAGAGCCAGCGCCCCTGCAGAGCCACGTGGGCCTGGCCATATTGGAAGCCGGTGGGGGACAGGGGTGCTGAGGCTGCCTCGGGGCGCCAAGGGAGATGGGGACACACCCCTCCGGAGCCCGAGGCTGGGGACACCAACTTCCAGGCGCGGGCACTTCACGTGGCCTCGTGAAGCACGCAGGGCCCTCAGGCTAGGGAGTGAGACGGTGAATATTCGGCTGGTGAAGGAGTGGCCGGTGGGTGGACGGACCGGCGGCCGGACAGGCAGGACTTGGGGTGTTGTAAGGGCAGGAAAACCGCAGGGAAGCACAGGCCGTGGAGAGCCGCGCAGAAGGGTCAAAAAGAGGAGGGGGTCCAGCAGCCCTCAGTGGCTTTTCTGTGCTTTTTAACGGTTTCTTGTGGAGAGGCGGCCAGGTACAGGGCAGCGGGGGCCAGGGGGTCTCCCAGCCCCCCGCGAATCTTCACTCTCCGGCTCTCTGGCGGCGTCTCGTGGCCGCTGCTGCACCCCACACGGAAGGTCCTCTGCTCCGCTGCTGCGTCTGCTTGTACCGCTGCTGCCGCCGCCGCCACCTCCAAACCAGCCTCGGGCCCAGGTGCGCCACTCACGCAGGCCGCGCCCAGGCCTAACCAGGTGCCCATCAGGCATGCGCGGAGGCCCGTCATTGGGGGAGGGCGGAAAAACCTGACGATGCTCGTTTACCCTGCAGGCGTCCTGCCTGTTGGGAAGACAAGCCCAGCCTCGGGGTGCCTAGCGCCTCACCCCCCTGGTCCCCTGGTCCTGGCCTCCGGGGGTGCGGCCTGCCCTGATGGGGGCTGTTTACTTGCTAAATTCCTGCAGGGAAAAAGGCTCCTTAGGCAGAATGTTAGAATGAACAGGAATTAACATCAGCAATGAATTGAGGGCTTGCCCAGTCCCCTCTGTAAGTAAATCCTTCCCATAAGTCCTTTTAATTTTTATTGGATTATAAATAACTTCCTGGGCCAACAGCCAACGGGGAGACTTCGGAACAACCACCGTGAACCTTCCGCGCTGGGACGGCCTGTGTCCACCTCGAGGGGCCCTCCAGGTGAGCGCTGGGGGCAGGCTGGGGGAGGGGGGAGGGGCACCAGGCTCTGCAGAGGCCGCGCCTGCTTTGCCCTCAGAGAGCAAGCTCGGCCCGGCCCCAGCCCGAGCGGGCCCCCCGTGATGGGGCCCAGGGGCCGTGCTGGGCCAGGGGACACTGGGCCCAGGGGTCTCCAGAACCTCTCGAAGGGCCGCGCTCACCTGTGTGCCCAGACCCCGGGCAGGGGGTGTCCAGCTCTGCCCCCCGGGGGCATCGGGCAGACCCCCAGGCCGTGTCACCCACACCCAGCGGGCCAGCGCGTAAGTGTGCTTAGGGAGACGATCCCCAGCCCGCATCCAGACCCAGCGTGGCCGGCCGGCATCGCCCGCCCACGAGCCACAGGTGGCCGTCCAGGGCGCGCCGCAGCGGAGCCCCCACTGGCCCGTCCACTCAGCCTCTGACACCCGGCCTTCTGGGAGACCTGCCCTAGGGTGGCAGAGCCGCCCCGAACTTCGGCTCGCGCTGGGGCCCCAGGGCAGGGCTGGCGCCGTCTCCTTCCGCGCGCGGGGCCCTCGGGCAGGGGCTGCGGGGGCGCAGGGACTCAGGCCACCAGCTCTGCCACCTGCCCGGGGTCGCACAGGGCAACCCCTGGATGAGAAATGGAGACGGGAGGCCCAGGAAGCCCCGCAGGCACACCCCTGCCCCCGCTCTCCCTGCGAAGCCCCCGCGCACCGGCACCGAGCGGTGCGCACCGCATGCGCCTCACACGCGCCCGCAGCACACGCCCCGCCCGTCTTTGACGGACTTCCCCGCCCCAGAGCCGGCCCTTCCAACGTCCTTTAAACGCTGCCTGAGACCCTCGGAAGGCGTCTCTGGCGGGGAGGGTCCTATGATTAAAGGGAATTAGACTGAGTTATTTTGGGAGACTCAGTGTCCATCATCAGTGAAGACGAACGTTAAATTGATTCATTTTCTGGTTTCAGAGCAGACAAATTAGGAGCCACTGGGGAGAGTCTTGTCACAAATAGAATCTCTTTAAAAGACAAACATGCGCTTCCCTGGAACACTGCACCTGCGCCGGCAGCATCGCCCCGCAAGCGCACACCTGTGCACACACACACACCTGTGCACACACATACATACCTGTGCCCCGGCACACACACCTGGGCACGCAGCGCACACGCACACAGGCACATGCTGCATGCATCCACACAAGGCACACATGCACACACCACACAATGCACACCGTGCACATATGTACACACGCATGCATGTGTGTACCGAGTGCACATGTGCATGCACGCAGATGCAAACAGGTGCATGCACATCTCTGCACGCGGCACATTGCGCACACGTGCATGTGCACGGGTGATCTGGCGTCCCCAGGCTCGCTGTGCTTTGCGGGACAGAGCAGAGCGGAGTGGCCATTGTCCCCTGCAGGGCGCGGGAGCACAGGCTCTCCCAGCCCGCGGCCTGGCGGTGCAGATAGGAGCCGCTGGGAGAGCCTGTCCGGGGCTGTTTTTAGCAGGTGGTTTGAATCACTTAAACTTTAGGGTCTTTGGCATCCTCCTGAGCTCGGAGGCCCTTCAATCTTGTCAGCTGTAAAATGGGTCTCTTTTTAGCTCCTAATAGCTCCTCAGGATGAAAGGAGCAGCCGTGAATCAGCGGGCTGACAGCCGGGAAGGCCGCAGCGGGGGCCCCTTTGTCCGTCCACTCTGACCCCCTCGCCCTCTGTCTGGGAACTGGCCAGAAGAATGCAGGGGGAGGCGGGCGCGCAGCGGCGGGAGGGCTGAGACTGGCCTGTGCTGGCGCGGCCGCAGGCCCTTGTCGCCCCGCGGCTCCGGCAGATGGGCCCACCCCGGGCAGGGCCGTGCACAGGGCTGCCTCCCAGCTGCGCCGCTGCTGCGCCGTGGCAGGCGTGTGCTGCGCCCACATGGGTCGTGCGTGCATCATGCACACAGCGCGAATTTCGTGTGCTGCACGGGAGGTGCATGCAGCGAGCTCAGAGTTGCCCACACATGGTGCACTGCTGTGCACGCTGCATGTGGTGTGTGGCTGTGTGTATACACACAATGTGTGCTGCATGCACTGCATGTACTGTGTGTGTTCTAAGTTATTATATGGGCTGCATGCACCAAAGGCCGCGTGTAGAGGGGCTGCGTGCAGAGAGGAGGCGTGCTGCAGAGGGGAGGCGTGCAGAGGGGAGGCGTGCTGCAGAGGGGCGGCGTGCAGAGGGGAGGCATGCAGCAGAGGGGCAGTGTTTGAGGGGCCACGTGCAGCAGAGGGGCAGTGTTCGAGGGGTGTCGTGCAGAGGGGCGGCGTGCAGCAGAGGGGCGGCGTGCAGAGGGGAGGCATGCAGCAGAGGGGCAGCGTTCGAGGGGTGTCGTGCAGAGGGGCGGCGTGCAGCAGAGGGGAGGTGTGCGCTGTGCTCACTGCGAGCTCTGCGCATGCCGTGTGCTGGCCGGTGGCTGTGTGTGCTCGCCCCGTGCCCCGTGCACCTGGAGAGACTGACGGTGCGCTGACCCGGGCCCCAGCAAGGCTGCGCCGGGCAGAGGTGTCCCCACGGACACGAGCCTGGGGTCGAGGGCACCTGCTGTGTGGTGATGCGGTGTCTCCCTGTTGGCGTGGCTGCGGGGCACCCGGGCCTCAGGAGGAGCCACTGGGAGGCACTCGGGCGCCAGCCACGGCCTGCAGGGCGCATGCCCCCTCCCTCTGAGGATGCGGAAAGCCCCCCAGGCGCTTGGCGCTTGGAACCACGGGCTGCGCCGCGGTGATGGTGGTTTCGTGAGGTTCTGCTCCTGAGATGGGGCGTCCCTGGCCCCGAGCTTGGTCTGAGTGTCCGGGAGGGCGATTTCAACACCCCTGATGGACAGGGCCAGCGCCTTAGGGGCTCCAGGCCCTGGAGAGCAAAAGGCCTGTGTCCTGACACAAAATGTCGCTTTCTTGACGCAAAATGTCGCTTTCTCCCCTGAAAACAAAAGGGAGCTTTAAAAATCATCCTCATCGCAAAAGAAGGCTCCGCAGACCTGCGGCCCAGCCAGGCGGGAGCGCCCTCAGGAGCTCTCTCCACAGCCAGTTCCCAGCAGGCCTCTGCAGCCCTTTGTGTTGCTAATAAACAGTGTGGGCTGGTCTGTGGGGCCCCAGCCGGGTAGGAGCCAGAGAGGCCCAGCCGCAAAGCCCGCGCCTGGCGGGAGGGGCCGAAAGACCAACTACTTTTCTCTTGTGCGTGAGCAAGGAGGCCTTGGTCAAATTTCCGCGCAGACAGGGCTGGAGCTCGAGCTAAGCCCGCCTCGGCCCGGTCCCGCCCTCCCGCTCGTGTCCGGCCTGTCCCGGCTCCGCGGAAGGCGCCGCGCCTCCCGCGGGACAGGGCAGACAGGAGGCCGCCCCGAGAACCTTTAAAACGATCTTCCAGACTGCGCATTGTTCCATGGGCTTTGAAATATAAGTTACAGGAGTGTGTTATTCTCAAACAAGAAGCATTGGGGGAGATTTGGCAAATAGAACATCATTGGCATTTTTGCTTTTTTGAGACAGCCCGGAACCGCGTCACCCACTCCGCGCGTTCTGTCTCTTCCACGCGAGGCGGGGCCCGACGTAGCGCCCGCCGCTGCCCCAGGCGGGGGTGGTTTCAAGGCGGCGACGTCGGGCGCGGAGCTGCGTGCGGCCCGGCCGCCCCTACGCCGGCGCCTTCGCCTTCCAGACAGACTCCTGGGGCTTAGGGGTCCCTGTCTACATGTGGAAACGAGTCTTCAAACGCGCAGAACAAAGGACAAAGGAAGCGCAAGCCGGACCCCGCTGTGTCCAGCGCTCTCCCCGGCCAGCGGGGCCGGGGTCTCTGCTCGCGGGCGCTCGGTGCAGGGCCCCGAGGGGTCAGCCCGAAACGCTTGGGCCTCCGTGTCTCTTGGAGCCATGTCCAGCTTGGTGTCGGCGTCTCGGCGACGGAACGGGTCCAGCCGTCCCGCCCCCGAGGAGCTGGCGCCCCCAGTGCCGCCCCCCAGCCCCTGGCAGCTGCAGGGGCCTCGGCGAGGCTTGTCCTTCTGGCGCCCTGAGCCGCCGGTCTGGGCTGTCTAGGCCCGGCTCTCCTGCGGGGCCCAGAGGTGGGGCGCGAGGACGCCCCCAGAGCTTGTGTGGGCTGTGGCCGCCAGGCCCCGCCCCGACCCGGCCACTCGGGGCTCGCCCTCCCACGAGCCCGGCCCACGCCACAGCGGCACCTGCTGGGCATGGGGTGGGGTGAGGGCTTGGGGACCCTCAGAACCCCACGCAGGCCCGGGCGAGCGGCTTCTTCCCCAGGCAGCGTCCCCATGGGGTGCGGTCGCCTGCGCCGCTGTTCTCCCTCGGCCCGGGCCGACGTCGGAGGGACCGAGGCAGGCCCCGGCGCGACCCCTGACCGCCCCGTGCGTCCCGCTTCGCGGCTGGTGGCGTGTCCAGGAGCTGGAGGGCTCCACCGAGTGGGCAGGCTTGGGCACGCGGGGCCCAGCCCCGCCCGGGCCTGGCCTTGCTGTGCCTTTTCTGCCCTCGGGGACGTGGGAGGGCGGCGGGTCCGGCCCAGCGTTCCACCCCGTGGGGCCGGCTGCTGGGCCTTCCCACGTTCCAGGAAGGACGAATTTCTCCTCCCGCCCGCGGCCCCACAGGTGGCTCCGGACGCCCGGCCGAGCAGGCACCGCAGCGTCCTCAGCGCCTGGGAAATAGCGCGAGGAAGGAACAGCCGCCCCAGGCCACCCCGGGAAGTCCGTGCGCAGGGAGCCGGGCAGGGAGCTGGCAAGCGTGCACACGCGTGTGCGTGGCCACTGTGCGCGTGTGCGTGGCCACCGCCGCTCCCCTGGCCCCGGGCGAGTGGCTGCAGGCGCCCGGCCGCCGCCTCCCCACCGCGCACGTCTCTGCAGCAAGGAGGCTGCAGCGAGTGGCTGGTGACGCCAGCCGCAGGCCAGTCCCTCGCCGGGCAGCGACCACACTGACCGGCCCCTCCGTGCTCCCGGAGGGAGGCACAGCCTGAGTCCCCGCGACCCCGGACAGCTCGGCCGGGCTCCCGGCAAGGGAGGAAGCGCATTTGTCGGAGACGGCCCCCACTGCCACCTCCCGGACAGCACGTCGGCTGAACATGCCAGCGCCCTGCCCAGCCGCTGCCCGCTGCGGCCGGCTGTCCCGAGAAGAGGCCGAGGCTGCCTCTCCCAGGGGTTCCCCGTGGGACCCTCGTGACCCCAAGGCTGAGTGGGGTCGCCGGCTCTCGGCCGCCAGTGCCCCGCCGGCCTCCGTGTCCACCCACGCGGCTCCCCTCGCCAGCCGGCCAGGCTCGAGCGTCCGGCCCCGAGGGTCCAGGCACGGCGTCCAGGCACGGGCAGCGCTGGGCTGCAGCGAGCCCTGGCTGGCCTGCAGTGCCCGGCCAAGCGCCGGCAGGTCACTCCCTGCGGCCGTGTTGCCAGCGGCGGCTCCTGCAGGCGCCCGGCCGGGCCCGCCCGATTACGGCGCATTATGCAGGCGCCGGCCTGATGGGGCCCGGCCTCCCGCTGAGCGAGTGCCTATCACAGCTTCTTTTAAGGCCCTTTCTCAATTGTCAGCAAAGTATTTTTTAAGGTTAAAAGGTGTAAAATTATTCTGAAATGCTTTCTGACCTGTCGCCTCTCACTGCAAAGAGCTCCGGTTCATTTTTTTTTTCTAAAATTGTATTTTTTGAAATGCAGTAATATTATAAGAATCGGCTTTCTATGAGGAAAATAGCCCCCTGAAACGTCCCTGGTATTTCCGCATGCCTTCTCCCCGGTGACTGCAATATTAATCATTGTTTCACGCTTCGAATTGTGATTCTGATGCAATTTTTCTAGCCCAGCCTCCGCTTCTGCAGAGAAATTAATTCAGCGAGCACAGCCTTCCGCGGCTGCTCCGTTACAGGCCGGCGTCCACGGGGACCCAGCGGGAGGGGCACTGCCCCCGCCCCTGCCCTCGGCCTCCCAGCCGCTCCGCGGAGAGCCCCCCGGCACCAACCACTCCGAGCTGCGCCCGCAGCGCGTACCCCGACTGTGGCGGGCTGCTGCCCCGTGCAGGCGGCTGCCGAGCCCGGCCCCGGGCCGTGGTGCTCCAGGCAGGGGTGGCAGCCGCAGGGGTCACCCCAGGGGCCAGCGTCCTCCTCTGGAAAAGAGAGGAGGAGGGTCAGGACATGTGGGGCCCCAGTCTGCGTCTGCCCTGCTCCCGGAAGGGCGCCCCCTCCCTGCTCCTGGTTCTGCCCGGCCCCTGCAGAGCCCGACCCGATCCCGGGTCCCCGCAAGGGCGGACCACCCTGCAGCCCTGGCCCGGCCAGGAGACCCAGGCTGCCCGGCCGCCGGCCCTGCCCCGGGGCGGCCTTCTGGGCGCCTGCACCCGAGAGGGGTCGGGACTCGCTCCTGCCCGGCTGTGAATGTGGCTGAGTGTCGCCGGGCGGGCAGGTGGCCGCAGCTGGGCGGGAGGTCCAGGCTGAGAGCACGGCCGCCCGCCCCGCAGGCCCCTCCTGCTCCTTTGTCCTCGCAGAGCCGCCCTTCGCCTCCTTTGCTGACCCGTCCATCTTCACACATTTTGGGCATTCCCGGGATCCCGGGGGCAGGCTCAGAGGCCTCTGCTGGGGGCAGGGGTCACAGCAGCGCGGGCGGCCAACCCCCCAGGCCGCCTGCCCCAGGCCACTGAGTTTGCAAAAGGAAGGGGTGGCCGCCGGCCCTGCGTCCTCCCGCCCCGCCCCGTCCCCAAGACGGCCTCGGCCGCCGCTCTCCCTCCGGGCCGTCCACGCTGGCTCCCAGAGTGCCCCGTCCAGAACCTCCTGTCCCTCCCTGCCCACCGTCCCCCGTCTGGCCTCCCTCGCGTCCCCCGCGGTTCTCGGAGCTGCTTGTTTCCTCAGCTCGCCGGCCTCGCCCACCCGGCCCTGCGGCCCTCTGCCCCGTGGCTGTGGGGCGCCCGCGCGTCTGTGTGCCCGGCGCTGCGTCCACTCCTGGCCGGTTTCCGTGCGACTCGGCCCCGGCCAGCGGCTCCTCCCGGCCTGCTGCGCCCCCGGCCCCGCCGCCCGGGTCCCGCCGGCTCGCTCTGCAGCGTCAGCGCTTCGGGCGCCTGCCACAGCCCGTGGGGGCGCCCGTGGGGTCCCCCTTAGGGGCGCGCAACGCCCCACACTGTCCCTTCCAGTCTCTGCTCTGCGGGGGCGCCCTCCCGTCTACCACGCAGCCGTGGGGGCTGACAGCACCCCAATACCGCCCCGCGGTCCCGGCTCGGGGCTGCAGCCCCTGGGTCCTGAGCTGCCGCTGCTCTTCGGGGAGCAGAGCGGCCCCCGGCGCCCCGGGCACCCCGGGCCTGAGCAGCTCGCGCTGGCTTCCTCGGGCCTCGGCGGACACTGTCCCCCAGGCCCCTGGTGTGGGGCGTGGACGTGACGGCCTGGGCAGGGCTGTGGGCCGGCGCCAAGGGGGCGTCTGGGTAAGCGGGGCTCCCCGACGCCCCCAGAGGCCCCGCGGTCTCCGCTGCCCGCGCTGCCGCGGCCACGGGACAAGTGGGGGCGGTGGCCGGGTGGGGACGGCCGGGCGTCCCTCCTCTCGCCTGCGCCGATTCAGACACTGCACATCGCGCCTCTTGACGTGTGAATAGTGATCGGCCCGGCTGGCGGCAGCTCCGCGCGGGGACTTAACCCTCTCCTGGCTCACTCGGGCGGCCGGACACAGCCGCGCAGACCTGGCCTCCCCACACGGGACACGCAAATGCCCCCTGACCCCAAAAGGAGGAAAAGAAACAGCTCGCGTCACTCACGTGCGAACGTCGGGGCCAGTGCGGCGCTCGCCGGCCACGCCCCAGCCCTCGCAGGGGCTCTGGGCGCAGACACCCTGGCCGGCGTGGGCGGCAGGGAACTGTGTCCTGTCCAGCCAACCCCCCGACACGCTCGGGACACTCTGCTCAAAGCAGAGCGATGCTGCGCCCCAGGGCGATTCCGGAAGCAGGCAGGGCCCCCAAGGCCAGCTGGGGGCTCCCCGCGTCTGAGCCTGCCTCCCCTGCAGGCCCAAGACCCCCGGCGCGCTCTGCCCAGTGGGTCCTCTGCCTGCGGCCGCGGCGACATCTGCAGCTCGAGCCGTCTCGCGGCTGGAGCCTCCCAGGAGCAGGGGGGCCTTGCCTCGCTCGTCACGCTCGGAGCTCCCGGGGAGTGGGCGCCCCACACGCCCCACAGGGAGGCGCGACTGAGCTGACCGTCCCGTTGCACATGATTTTAGGGCTGGGCGGCCACAGGGGACGCTTTGGCCAGAAAGTGGGTGCAGGCGGGGCCGGCTCACTGGGAGGCCGGGCTCCCCACGAATGTTCCCCCTTCCGGGGCTGGGGGCTGGGCCGCGGGGGCAGGGCCCGCCTGCGGCTGTGTCGGCAGCTTGTCCCGTCCCAGAGACTCACTGGCCAGGGCTGCCTGAGGGGACAGCGTCAGGCCGCGTGTTGGACACTCAGGCGAGACTCGGCCGTGAGGGAGGCGCCCGTTTCTGCCGCGGGGCTGGGTGTTCCTGCAGACCCGCCTGGCCGCACAGCCTGACTGGACAAAGGCAGCGGCCTCCACGCGTCTCCACACAATCTGGATTTTCTTTTTTTTTCTTTAATTTTATTTTATTTATACATACAAGCTGGGGTACAGGCCAGAGGCGTGGGGCGGCGAGAGGGTTCACCAGAGACAGAGCGGGGAGCAGAACAGGCAGATCAGAGACACACTGCTGAGGGGAGCAGCGGGCGAGGCAGGAGAGGTCTGCCGCGCCATGTGGGAATCCCCCCGGCCGGGCGTCGAACTCGCGTTGCCGCTGCCGACAGCTCCACAGCGCAGCGCCCAACCGCTGCGCCACCGGGGAGGCCCCACAACCTGGATTTTCTAAGCGTCGCCGCCGACAGATGCGAGTCTGGTTTCCAGTGTGGACAGGTCAGTCGGGGCCCACAGGCCTCCGGGGAGGCGCCGGCCACAGGCCTCCGCAGCTGCGCACTCTTGCGGCTCCCGACTTTCGGCGGCCGGTGCGCGCAGAGGGGCTGCCTCCCGCCGCCGGGCTGGGTCCTGGCTTGAGGCGCTCTGGGCCGCCGCGCTGGCCGTTTCGCCGTCTGCGGCCCCAGACGCTTTCCCTCCCCGCCGGCCAGGCCGCCCCGGGCGTGCTCCCCAGGGGTTCTGCGTGGGGCGGGCTCTGCGTGGGTCGCCCCCTTGCGGGACCTGCCCCTGCCCCGTCTTCACAGGAGTTTCACGCCCCAAGGGGGTCCATCCGGGTCACATTTTGAAGCCCGAGCGGTGCAGCCCCTGCTCGGCGCCTCCCCCACGAGGAGCACTCCGGCCTCCCAGCTGCCTGACAGCCCCGCGAGGCCGCTGGCCGCTCTGTGGCCCACAACTTGCTGGTCTTGGCGGCTCCTGAGTTCTGGTCAGAGGTCAGAGCAGGAGGAGGAGGAGAAGGGGGAGGGGAGGGGGAGAAGGGGAGAGAGGGAGCGGGGAGGGGAGCGGGAGGCGGCTGCCCGGGGTGCTGGGAGCACCGTCCACCGCTGCCCGGTTCACAACCTGGGGAGACTGGGCCTCGCTGTCCAGCCCTGCTCCAGCACTGCGGACGGGCTGGCCTGACCCCAGCGCAGGCCCCAGGTGCCCGGCCGCTCCAAGCAGTCCCCTGGGTGGCTCGAGTCGGCCCGCAGTGCAGGCCAGGCTGCGTCCCTCCGTATGAGCCACGCGGTCCCCGCTGGCCGCGCCTCTGCGTCCACCAGTCGCTGTGACCTGAGCCCGCCCCGCCCCCTCGGGGCCCCGGGGCCGACCCGGCGGCAGCAGCCCCTGTGAGCCCCCTGCCACGGGGCCTCGCGCAGCTGGAGCGGCCCCTGCGCAGCCGCGGGCAGGGCGCGGAGGGCCCGGGAGCGCTGTCCAGCCTGTCGGGGACCCCACGGGACTGTACAGCCTCCCGACACCCCTTCAGCCCCAGCCGCCCCCAGTCAACGCCTGCGCCCGTTTTCCAGGGAACATTCCGGAAGGGGGTGGGGTCGCAGCGCCCCGTCCTGGCCGGGGGCACGCGCACGCAAGGGCCTGGCGGTGCGTCCTGGCGGACGGGTTTGGGTCCCCGTCTGCGTCTGGGTTTGAGTCCAGCCCAGCGGACAGGGCGGCCCAGCGAGACTCACCTCCGGGGCTGGCGCCCGGGCGCACCTGGAGAGCCGGGCCCACCGCGCCGGACGTGCGTCCACCAGCCGGAGCTGCTTCTGCGGCACATGCGGTGTTCTCGCCCCGTGGTGGACAGTCAGAGTGGAGCTGGCTCTCCCCGTCGGCTGGAGGCCGGGCCAGAACGGGGCCCCTGTGAGTGAGGCCGCTGCTCTGGGGCGCAGGACGCCACCCCCCGGAGACCCCGCATCTCCGCCAGCCGCTCCTGGCCGCCTGTTTCCCCGGAGACGTCTGGTGAATACTCGAGGCCCTCGCGGACTCGGGCGGGTGCGAGGCTCGTCCACGCCAGTCCGTGCCCTGACCACTGAGCAGCCGCGCACCGGCCCGCAGCCACGCGCTCAGCGAGACCCCCAGGGCGTGTCCGAGAACCCACCACGCGCTGGCCCGGCTGGCTGGCGGCCACCCCCTGGGCAGCACTAACCATTCCTGCTGCCGGCCGTCGGAGACCCCTCCGTCAGCCCCAGGGGCCGGCGGCCCGACTGGGCAGCGCCATCCGCCTCAGCACCGCGCCAAGGCGGCGGGGAGGTGTGTCCAGAGGCGCACGCAGAGCCGGGCCGAGTGGGCAGGGGCTCAAGGGGCCCCGCCCAGAGCTGGTTGGGGGCAGGGGAGCCGCGGAGTGCCCTGCGCTGCCGGTGAGATGGGACAGTGGACAGAGAGTGGCCGGAAGTCAATCTTTCCACCAAATTCAAGAAACAAAAACTAAGGAGTTTCTTGCTTCCTTTTAACAAGCCAGGCCGGGGTCCAGGAGCCTGGGGTCAGGCGCCCCTCGGAAGGACAGCGGCCCGGCCCGCGCGCACTGGGGCCCTGGCGTCCACTGTGCCCAGCACCGCCTGCCAGGGCCTGAGGCGGAGGCAGCTCACACGCCCTCACACACTCGCGCACAGGCCGCCTGGACCAGTGTCCAGTGGGGTTTCCGCGCCGCAGAGGAGGGGCGGGGCTGACGCGCCGTGGGGCAGGCTGCTGTCCACGCAGGGTGTCCTCGCGTCCCTGCGGCCACGGAGCACATGGCGAGCGACAGCTGCCGAGCAGCTGGGCAGGGCTGGGCCGGATGTCCACCTGCAGGGACGCGGGCAGGGCCCCGGACGGCCCCAAGCCGGCGCTGCCCTCCCAGCCGGCCGGGAGGGCCTCTCTGCCCTGCCCCGCCAACATCGCCCCTTCCCCGGCTCCGCCCCTCCCCGGGGCCCTGTCCTCCCTGCTACGGCCTCAGCATCTTGGTGATCTTTTTTCCAGAAACAATTTCATGACAAAATAGAACAGGCCTCAGTCATCACGATAAAGCCCTACTCGGCAGTATCTGAGCGCGCTTCTGAATGCACTGAATATACATATAATTTGAATGTAAATTTTATGTCTATTTCGGCTTCCCCGGAACGCTATCTCGGGAACGCAAACCCCTGCGAGGCGCCAGCCGGCAGGCCGGCACACAGAGCCCACACCCCGCGCCCAACGCGGCCGTGCTGCCCCAGGCAGGCTTGCAGGCCTGGAGGGAAGGCGCCAGGTGGGGGCCAGTGCCCCAGGGCTGCCCGGCCCTTCAGAGCCCCGGCCCCACAGCTGAGGCCGCCGCGGAGAGGCCCCGGGGAGCGGGGTGAAGAACACGGGCGGGCCGCTGGGCCGAGCTCCGGGAGGCCTCCTCCTTCCTTCCTCCTGGCGGGGTCCACCCCGAGCTGCGGGCCCAGCCTGGCCTCCGGCCCGCCCACGCGCCAGACGGCCGCTCAGCCCTCCTGGCCGGCCTGACCTGGCCCCTTCGGGCCTTCGTGGCCAGGCACCTCCCGCCCAGGGCCTCGGCGCCGCCTCCCTTCAGCCCCCTCGCGAACACCTGTGGTTTAGCTGGGAAAGGCGCCAGCCCGGCCTGTCCGCCCCGAGACCCCGTGTACTCTGGGCAGTGAGCCCGCCTGTGCGCCCTCAGGAGCTGCCCTGGGGGTCTTCTGAGCCCCTGCGGGGGGCCAGCGCCTGTGCCCGCTGGGCAGTGCGGACTGGGCCCGGGTGGCAGCAGGGTCAGAGGGCGGCGCAGGAGGCCCCAGGGGCCGCCGTGGCCACACCGAGTCCCCGCCGGGCGGCGCAGGGCAACGCGGCCTCCGTGGACAGCCTGCTGGCCTGCGGGCCGGGGCGGGGCGCACACGTCGTCCTGAATGTGCACGTGCACGGCAGGAGCACACGTCACACACGCCACAATGCACACATGTCACAGGTCACACATGTCACAACACATGCCGTGTCACATGTTGCACATACCACACGTGCACACACCACACGCACACGTGTTGCACACACGTCGCACACATAACCCTTGCACACGTCACATATCACATGCACATGCCGTGCACACATCACACAGTATACACGTAGCCACGCGTATATGTCACACGCCAGGAGCACACATCACGCGGCACACGTGTGGCACACGCACACGTGTGGCACACGCACACGTGGCGGTGTTCCCTGGCCCTGCGGAGCTGCCCGGCCCCCCGGTCCTGCCGAGGGTCCTGCGGGACGCGCTTCCCCTGGCAGCTCCTCGGCGCCCAGACTTCCGCGGCGGCCCCCAGGCGGCCGGAGGGGCTGCTCCGGGAGGCAGTGGGGGCCCCGGGCGCGACACCCTGCTGGGGGCCCGGCCCGCACTGGGACCGCTGGTCCAGCAATTATCTGCCGGCCACAGCAGGCCCCACATCTGCAGGCGCCGGCCGCAGCCCCGGTGCAGCGCCCAGCATTAGGCCAGCGCCTGGCCCTCACGAGGGCCGCGGGGCCGACCGGCTCCCCTCCCCTCTGGTGACCTGCTGGGGCGCAGAGAAAGGCCGCGGGGCGTGTGGGGAGGCCGGCCCGCCCCTGCTGGGGCCGTGGCTGACCTGCTGGCCGCGCTGGGCCCAGAGGAGCCTGACCTGCCTGGACCGGCGGGGGAGGGTGTGTGTGTGTGTGTGTGTGTGTGTGTGTGTGTGTGTGTGTGTGTGTGTGTGTGTGTGTGTGTGTGTGTGTCGCAGTCCGGGGGGACGGAGGGGCGGGACTCGCCGCTCCCCCATCGCCCCGCCCCCGCGTCCACCCACCAGCCCTCTACCTCCAGCGCCGACTGCCCCGCGCGCCCGGCCCGTCCTGCGGCTGCCAGCGCCTGCGCGGCCCGTGGACATGGCGGCCGTCCCCCGCGTGTGGCTCCATTCTCCGCGCTGCGCTCGCACACCCCACCTCAGGCCCCGAGGCCGCTCCGGCCCTCCTGCGTCTGTCCTTGGCCACCTTGGGGCCTGCGAGGCCCGCAGCCACACGCCGCCTGCGACGCCCCTGCACGCGCTGGCGGCCCTCGCTGGCCTGACCGGCGCTGACAGCCCCGCCCGGAGGAGCAGCGCCCGGCTCCAGCCCCGCCCACTCCTGCCCGCTGCAGCCCGGAGTGTGCGCTCGCCCGCCCAGTGCCCGCGGGCGGAGAAAAGCCTGACCCTAAAGCACGTCCGGGCAGCGCTCCCCACTGGCCGGCCACAGGGCCCCTCCTGGGAACCCGCAGCCCCTCCTCCAGCCGAGCGCCGAGACCCCCCACTGGGTCCCGCGGGGAGCAGGGGGCGCCCAGGCTGCTGGGGTGCATGGCACCCTCGCGGCGTCTGGACAACGGGGCGCACCCCGCCCGGCCGCTGACCCTGGCCGAGACGGGTGCTGGGGCCGGCGCAGACACAGCCGCACCCGGCGCGTCCACTCTGGGGCGTCCGAGCATCCGCGTTCTGTCCCCCAAGAACTGAGCACCCACCTCTGCCGCGGGCCAAGACGCCGCGAGGGCGCAGGCGTCGCTGGCCTCGGCAGCCCTCGGGGAGGCGGTGGCGGCGGGCGGGGGCGTCCGGGCAGGGGCCCCTTGCCACACGGGGCGCTGGGCTGTGCGGCCCGGCCAGCTGCGAGGGGCTCGGCCTCCCGGGCCACTGCAAACGCCAGCAGCGCCCGCTGGAGCAGGCCCATGGCCGGGGCAGCCTGGGGGCGGCGGGGGCGGCGCGGGGTGGGGGTGGGGCGGCCATGCCGACCACGAAGCCGCATGCGCCGCGCCGGACGCGGGAGGCAGAGGCCCCTTGTGGGGGCCAACGAGGAGCCGGGCGGCCTTGCAAGCCGGGTCCGGCCGCAGCCCCGGAGAGGCTGCGCTGGAGAAACGCGCTGAGCGCGGCGCCCGCGGCCTCAGCCTTTAGGAGTCAGCCCCGCCGGCCAACAGCGGTGCCCGCCCCCCCGCAGGCCAGGGGCACGGCCGTCGGCCACCGCAGCTGGCCCTTCGCAGCCCGCTGCCCAGGGTCCTCACGGCGGCCCTCGGCCCCAAGGCGCTCGCTCCCGGCCCGGGTCCCAGGAGGGGCCGCTGAAGGCGCGGCCTGCGGCCCGCGAACAAAATTTATAAAGCAAAGTCAGGTGCCAGGCGCTGGGCCACGCTGACAGGCGAGACGCGGTGGCAGCTGAGCGGCGGCTGCGGCACTCAGGATCCGCTGTATATTTTAGTAAAAGTTGCAATGTAGAAATAACTGACAAATCAATGTTGATCAAAAGAAAACTTTAAATTCAAATGGGAAAATTAAAGGTAATATGTCATTATTTAAAATGTGTTGACACAGTAAAAAGCGTTCTTAGTTCTTATTCAAATGGGAGCCGGGAGAGCGGCGGGAAGCAATTACAGCCGCTCCCTCCCGCGCGGAGCCGGGATTTCAAAATGAGCCGCCAGGCAGGGCCTTCGCCCCCCCGGACACAAACGGCTTCTCCACGGGGGTCCCGGCCACGTGCGCCCCCTTCCTCCCCAGCCCTGCGTTCCCGGGGCCCCCGTGGGCCGGGCGTCGGGGTCTGGGGTCCCCCGGGCCTTGGCGGGCTGTCAGAGCGTCTGTCCCAGGAACCCGGGACGCGGCCAGGAGACTCAGCTGCGGGCTCGTGTCCCCGCGGAGCGGCCCGCCCCGCCCCCGGCTGGAGGCCGCGCGCTCTCCGCCTCCGACCTAGGCTGAGGGGAGGCGCGCGCTGAGGGGCAGGCGCCGTCTCCCGGACGTCAGTCACGGCCAGCCCGGCCCGGCCGGCCGCGGGCCGCTCTGCGGACACAGCAGGGTCCTCGCAGGCGGCGCCCGCCTGGCCCTTGCGGCCCCTCCCCCGGGGGTGGGGGCCTTCGGGGTGCAAACCTGACCCGGGCATTCACTGGCCAGCGCTGGATTCTCAGGAGCCTGGGAGGTCTGCAGGGGGAGCCAGTGAGCGCCGCGCACGCTTGACCGTTACCGCAGGGCTCAGGCGGGCCCATCCCGCCCCTGGCAGCGCCCGGCAACGGCCACGGGCACGAGACAAGGCCCGGGGAGCCCCCGCCCGCTGCACGAGGGCCCCGCCTCTCAGCACTGAAGGGCCCCAGGGCGGGGGCCTCTGCAGAGGCGGCCCCCAGGGGGGTCTGCACCCCAGGCCCCGCAGCCCCCGGCTCTGGCGAGGCCCCACCCAGGCCAGACGCGGCTTTCCCGAGAGCACGAGGTACTCGCCGCGTGGGCTTTGAGAGAGAGAATTTTGCTGCTGGACGCGCAAGAGGAGACGAGCTTTACTCGCCCAGGCCCGAGCGGCGTGCCGGCAGCCCCTCCCGCAGGAGGCCCGGCCTCCCCCAGGGGCCAGCGAGCTGCTGGGTCCCAGCGCCGCGCGGCTGCGCGGCAGGTCAGCCAGGCAGAGGGCAGCACCAGGCCAGCTCTGAGGTGCGGGGCTGGTGTGACAGGCCGTGGGGGCTGGGGCCGGCGTCAGCGGGAGCGGAGTGGGCCGGGCGGCTGTGGGCCCTCCCAGCGGGGACCCCCGGCCGCCCTCCCAGCGGGGACCCCCGGCCGCCCGAGCCCCGCGGTGCCCAGCGCAGGGCCCCAGCCGCCCTCCTTGCAGACAGCTGGAGCGCCGCCTCCCCTCGGCCTCCGGGGCCCAAGGCACATGGATCCGGACCCCAAAGCCGCCCACTGCCGGGGCCTCTGCGCCCCAGAATTCCAGGCACCTGCGGGTGTGAGGGGCGCCCCGTCCTCAGACACACGGCGGAGACACGAAGCTCCAGGGCACATTTAGAATCGAGTGGGCAGTGCTGGGCGCCAGCCCTTCGTCTCCAAGGACGCCCACCCCAGGGCTGGCCCCTGCCGGCGGGCCGGTCAGCCGCCTACTGGCCCACGGCCAGTGCCTCACACTGGCCAGCTCTGGCGCGTCCGGAAAGCCAGTCCCTGCACTGACTAGCCCCGAGCGCCGCGCCCCACCACGGGACCCTGTGACCCTCCCACCGCGTCTCACCGCGAGGGAAGCCCCGGAGCGCGCGCGCTTCCCAAGAAGAGCCCGCTAAGGCGAGCACCAGCTGCCCGCAGGACCGCTGGGCGCCGCGCTGGAG
>PVIJ01005120.1:53298-108276 GCA_004024925.1 Scalopus aquaticus
GCTGTCCCCCACGCTTTCCCCCGCTGCCCGCGCTGCCCCCATGCTGTCCCGCACTGCCCCCCGCTGTCCCCTGCTGCCCATGCTGCCCCCCGCTGCCCCCACGCTGTCCCCTACGCTGCCCCCGCCCTGTGCCGCTGCCGGGCAGCTGGGTGGACTCCCGGCCCTGGGTCCAGGCCCCGGCGGTGACCCGCACGCGGCGCCCTCACGTGGCTGGGTCTGGGCAGCTGCGGCCCCGCCCCAGCGGTCAGTGGCGGCCTCCTATGCAGACTGACCTCGCACTGTGCCCCTCACAGGAAAGAAAGACTCAAAGAACGATCAGCTGAAGCAGGACAAACTCTCGGTTCTGGACAGAATCCTCCAGAACATCGGGAAATCCTCGGGTAAGCTGAGCCGGCGCCGGCCCTGTGGGGGTGAGGTGCCTGCGGGTGCTGACCCCGGGGCGCCCGGTCAGCTCAGGGGCGCCGTCACACGTCCAAGCTCGAGGTGTCGTCGGCCTAGACCCCCAGGGCACAAGTGGCCGCAGGGGGACCCGGCCCCCGCTTCTGTGTCCTCAAAGTGGGGTGCGCAGAGCGCCTCCCGGGCGGGGGCGGGCGGGCGCTGCTGGGGGAGCCGGCCGTGGGGCGAGGCGGGCAGCGCGGGCGGCTGCGGGTGCCGGGGCTGGGGGTCCGGGCGCCTCCATGTCCCGGGCTCAGACCCGCTTCGGAGGAGCAGAGGCCCGGCCACCCGTGGGGCAGCCGGCCCGAGGGGCCTCGAGAGCCGATGCCGCACTGGCCAGCGCTCTGGACACCCGAGTAGGGGTGCGGCCCCCGAGTGGCCACGCCCTGCTGCTGGCTCAGGGCCCGGGGCGTCTACCCGGCGCCCCACAAGCCCTCCCCCGGCCCCCACAGAAGCCCGCTTGGGACGGGGCAGCCCCCAGGGCTCGAGCGGTGCCCGGGGCCCCAGCGCTGTTGGCCACGCCAGACACCGGCCGGTCCGCAGGCCGCAGCGCTGGCACCCGCGGGGTCGGCCGGTCGCGGAGGCGGCCCGGAAGCGGGGGCCGTCACGGCTCAAGGAAACGGCCTCTGTCCGAACAGGAAACGCCTTGCGGTGAGCGGAGGGGCGGCCGGAGGCGGAGCCGGGGCGGCCAGCCGGAGCGGACACGGCGGACGGCTCGCCGCGCACCCCGCCCACCCGGCTTAGCAATAAAGAGTTTATATTCTCGCGCCCCAACTGTCCTGGGGGCGCCCCCAGCCCGTCCTGGGGCCCTGCCT
Source organism: Scalopus aquaticus (assembly GCA_004024925.1). Lineage (NCBI taxonomy): Eukaryota > Metazoa > Chordata > Mammalia > Eulipotyphla > Talpidae > Scalopus > Scalopus aquaticus. The sequence continues at coordinate 54,549 of PVIJ01005120.1, forward strand.
GTCCTGGGCTCCCCCCGTCCTGGGGCCCCGCCCCCCACCCCGCCCCCCACCCCGCCTGTCCTGGGCCCCCCTCTCCGTCCTGGGGGGGCCCGTCCTGGGGCCCCGCCCCGCCAATGGGGCTTCGGTTCATTTGGGAAACAAACGACCCTTCTCGAGCCTGGAGGCCGCGGCCGCCAGAGGGACGGGCTGAGACGCGGAGCCCGCGCGCGTCGGTGAGGGCAGCCGGGGGCGCGTTGCGCGAACAGGACCAGCTCCCGGCTCCTCCCCAGCCGCCCGCGTGGGCCAGGGCGGCCATTTCTCCAGGGAGGCAGGTGCGCGCCCCGAGCTGCGCCCACGCTGGCCGGCCCGGCGCGGCCCTCCCAGGGCTCCCGTGGACGCAGCGGGGCGGCCCGAGCCGGCCTCTCCCTGCCGCTGCCGGCAGGACGCTGCTCTCAGGAGGAGGCCGGAGTCCCGGCCACGTCGGCCATAAACACGGGGCGGGGCTTCCACCGGGAGACGGAGGCAGGGCGGCCGCGGACACCTGCCCGGCCAGCGGGGCGCGGCTGCGCTCTCTCCCGCAGAGCTTGTGTGGGGCTGACCCCGTGGCCTGGCCGCAAGGAGTGACCAGTCGGGCGTGTGACGCACGTAGCCCCTGGCCCTCCGCAGTGCTGGCGCCCCACCTTCTCCCAGAGCCGGAGGCGGCCGCCTCGCTGCCCCCGACCTGTCGCCGGTCCGCGGCCCTCCCCGCCCGGGGCCTGTGACAGCCGCAGCCTCCGCACCCCTAAGCCTGGGGCACTGGGGACAGGGACAGGGTAGCTGGACGTTCAGCTGGAACAGTGACCAGATGGACGTCCGCTCTCGCGACGGCAGGAAGTCGCTGCACAGGCCGCCTGCCCTGTGGTGGAGCCGGTGCCGCCCCCGCCCCGCTCCTGAGCGCCCCCTGCGGCTGCGAACGGTCAGGACGCGATGGCGCGCACACTGTGTCCGCTTGGCCAGCGAGGCTCGGCGGCTGCCCGCCGCGAGGCAGGTGCGGCCGCCCGGGCTGGGGCCCGCGCCCCTGCTCCTCTGCGCGGCTCCCATCGCGTGTCACTGACCGAGGCTGGCTGTAGGGCCAGACCCGAGCCGGCGGTGAACCCCGTTTGGGGCTTGGAGGAACGTGCGTTCTGCGCCGGTGGCTTCAGGCCCCGCCGCCACTGCGCTGCGTAGGTCTGGCCACCTGTCCCCACGGCCTGCGGAGGCCTCTGGCGGGCGAGCCTGCTCTGCAGACTCAGCTTCGCAGACGCGCGCGGGTGGAGGTGCCCGGCGCCCCGGCAGCTGCCCCTCTGGACCTGCAGCGTTTCTTGCGCTCGGTGCATTCTGGTACTCCCGGTCCTCGCTTCCTCCTGCTTGGTGTCTGTGGCCGTCTGACAGGACAGCGTATGTAAATAGTTTGTGTGTATTTTACGAAGAATGATGCATTCTTCAGTCTATTTGTCTTTTAATTAGAATACTTAACCCAGGGCCTCCCCGGTGGCGCAGCGGTTAAGCGCTGCGCTGTGGAGCTGTCGGCAGTGGCGACGCGAGTTCGACGCCCGGCCGGGGAGAATCCCACATGGTGCGGCAGACCTCTCCTGCCTCGCCCGCTGCCCCCCTCAGCAGTGTGTTTCTGGTCTGCCTGTTCTGCTCCCCACTCTCTCTCTGGTGAGCCCTCTCGCCGCCCCACGCCTCTGGCCTGTACCCCAGCTTGTATGTAAAAAAATAAAAATAAAAAATAAAAAAAATAAAATAAAATAAAAAGGACGATTTTAAAAAAAAAAAGAATATTTAACCCATATTTAACGTGATCACCAACACAGCCAGGCTGACGCACTGTCTTACTGTTTGCTGCTGGCCTCCCTTGTCACCTTATATTAAGTATCTTTTTATTCCGTTTTTCCTTCTTGTTAATCACATGTTCTTTTAATGTTACTTTAACAATAATATTACAATTATGATATACATCCTATATGGTTTTTAAAAAAGATTTCTTTATGCACACAAGAGCTGGGGTGCAGGCCAGAGGTGCAGGGGGTGAGAAGATGTCCCAGAGACAGAGTGGGGAGCAGAATAGGTGGATCCACTGAAACCCACTGCTGGGGGGGCAGCAGGAGACGGGAGGGGTCTGCTGTGCCCTGTGGGAAGCTCCCTGGCTGGGGACTGAACTCGTGCTGCAGGGGCTGTGGACAGCTTCATAGGCTGAGACTTAACCCCTGAGCCCCAGGGAGGCCCACATCCTAGATGTTTTATGATCAAAATATAATAGTGGTTTTATTACTTCCTAGAAAATGTAACGACAGGAGAATATTTAACTCCACTTACTAACCATCTTTTGTACTATTTTCATCATGAATTTTAATTCTATGTCTATTTTAAATACTGCAAACGGCAGTTACAGCTGCGCAGAGTCGCTCATACACCGGCCGTCTCTGGCCTGTGTTCTGGGCACGCCCCCGGGTGTTGACCGCCCTCCACGCCGGAGACGCCCGGCCCGTCTGGGCGAGTTCCTTGCGCGCGGCCCTGACGCTGCAGTGTCCTCCCCACCCCCGCTGGCTGCCGGGCCTCGTGCTTCTTGCTCTCCTCACTGTTCGTCTCCGCTCTCTGGGGCCCCCTCGCTTCTGGCGCCGGGAACCTGACTCGCGCGGCGGCGTCTGTTTTCCACGCGAGCCCAACCGCTGTTTAATCCTGCGGCGCCCTGGGGTCGCCTTTACCGCCCGCTCTCGGAACGCCCCTGTCGCCACCTGCTCTGGGCGCTTTATGAGCCGCCCATCTGCCTTCCCATTCGGTGACTCCGGCGCGGGATCGGTGTGGAGGTGCGGGTGCGGGGGGGCCGGCTGGACACTGGCGAGAACCTCGGACCCGCGGCTCCGCGGCCGCCGCGCACGGGCTCCGCCCCTCAGCTCCGCCCCGGCTGCGGCGCCTCTCGCCGCCCCAGAGGCTCTGACTCCAACCCCAGGGCCTCAGGGCCCGAACTCTCGCGGAGGGCGGCGCCGTCCTGCTGCTCAGCCGTGGCAGCCACTCTGCGCCGGCCTCACCTGGCGCCTCCGCCAGGGGCCCAGAGCGCCTCGGGGACCAGGGGGGCTGGCCTGGCGCAGGCCAGGCCGGGTCTTCTGCACACTCCGGCCCCTCGCTGAGGCCTCGGGCTGCAAAGAACACTGAGGGGCCGCACGTGTGGGGCCCTGACCTCCCTTCGGGACTCGCGTCCAGGTCCTGGCGGGCCCAGCAGGCGCCCGCGGCCTCCCGCCCGGACACTGCGTCCCTGCCCGGCGCGTGTGGCCTTGAAACCCGCCGTCGCCCGCTGCTGGTGGCCTGCGGCTCCCCGTCCGCACCCGGCACGGAGGGCCTAGCCTCAGCCCCCGCGGGCGCCCCGCCGGTGCACGTGGGCAGCGCCCCGCGCTCCGTCCGTGTTTGCGGAAGGAAACGCTCGGGGCTGCGGCGCCGACCGGCCCGCGGCAGGAAACAGCAGCGCGACCGCGGCCGATGAGCAGGTGGTGCCGATGCCCGGGGCGCGGGAGACGCGGGCGACTCAGCTGCGGGCCCAGGAGACCCCGGGTGTTGGCCGTTGGGGGTGGGCACAGACGGCTGTGCACCCCCTTTCACTGTGCACCCCGCTCCCTCCAGGCGACCCACCCGGGCCTCGGGGTTTGGGGCCAATGCCCCGCCCCCGGCTCGCGCTCTGGCCCCGGGGCACAGGGGAATCGGGGAAGTATTCGAAGCCGAGGAAAATAAGGAGCCACCAGGGCGCGCCAGCCGAGAACCGAGCGTGGGGCCGGGAGAGAGCGGCCGGGACCCCGCCCTCCGCCATTAGATTTAACGGTGGACACCTGCGGCCCCCGATCCTCTGGCGACGCGGGAGGGGGCGTGCGCGTGCGCGAGGGGCGCGCCCGGCTGGGGCCCGCTGCCAGGCGGCCGCGGCGGACGCCCTGGGAGCCCAGAGTGAAGATCCCCGCGGCTGGGGGCCCCGCGCCCCCCGGCCTGCCCTGCACCCGGTTATCTCACTGCCGGAAGAGCATGAAAAGGCCCCGAGAGCCCCGGACTCCTCCTCCACGGCCTCCCCATCACAGGGCCCCCGGCCCGGGCTGCGGCCCGCCCGACACAGGCGCCTCGTCCCCGCTGAAAGGAGAAAGGCCCCGAGAGCGAGTTGGCCGGTCCGGCGGAACCGACGCATCCCGCAGAGGAACGAGCGAGAACAGAAGCTGCGGAGACCCGGGCAGGGCGGCTCGCGCGGACGCCAGGCCACTGTGCCCCGCAGGACCCGCGCCCTCGGGCTGCCCTTTCCGGGCCCTCCGCGGACAGCTCTGCGAGGAGCCCGCTCCGCGCGCCCGTCGGCTCACCTGGCGCCGCGGCCGGGAGCAGCGTGCAGGGGCGGGGCCGCTCCGCGCCGAGCGGCTGCAACACGCCACAGGCCGCGGTCTGGGCCTCGAGCCGCGCCGGTGAGCAGCCTCCGCCCGCAGATCCCGTCCACACCCACTAGGAAGGGCGGACGGACCGCGAGCCCGGAGGGGCTCCCCGCCCGCCCCGCGAGGCCCCCACACCCGCCGGAGCCCGCACGCCCTCGCGGCGCTCGCCCTGGCTGTGGACGCGCTGGGTCTTCATGCCCAGGTAGGTGTCTCGCTTTCCGGTCCGCGTGGACATCACGCTCGGTCTCGCTCTTCCGGTGAGGACGCGCGCGCCTTCCTGTCGGAGCTGACCCCGAGGGCGCGTCTCGGCCCAGGCGACCAGCGCCCTTCACCGGAGCCTTCTGCCGCCGGCTGGCCGGCAGGGCCCTCTCCCCACCGCCGCCTGCGCCCGCCGCTGCCCGGCCAGACGCCGCCCCCCGTGGCGCTGAGGGCGTGTCCGTGGGTGTAACGCAGCCATGTTTAGCAGGGTGCTCTTTTTTTCTTAAAAAAAAAATAAGCTGAAAAAAGCGTCCCCCGAGCCCTGGGCTGGCACCTCAGGCACCCCGCGGTTGGGCACCCCTCTGGCCGGCCCCCGGGCAGCGCACCCCGAAGGGCCCCAACCACGCCCCAGCCCCAGCCCCCGGCCGCGTCCTGCTCCGTGGAGGCCGGCCCCCTGCGAACACACGCCCAGGTCTCGGAGGGCTCCCGGGAGAAGCCTGCCCCGAGTGTCTGCGTGTTTAAGTCAGACGCCCACGGAGGCCTGCGCCTCGGCCGGCCCATCTCCGCGGGCGGGGCGGGCAGCCGTCTCCCGCGGGCCCACCCAAGACCCCGGACCCGCCCACGGGAGGGCCCCCAGCCCCCAGAGCAGCCAGCAAGTGGAAAGATAATCGCTTTATTCGCCGGCCGGTGCGTGGGAGGGCCGGGCCGGCCTCTTTACAAAACAGCCCCCGCGCGGCGTGTGAATATGTACAGTGAAAAAATAGTAGCAAGGAAAGGGGCGCTCCGCGGCTGGCCCGTGGCCGTCCGTGCGCCGAACCGGAGCGCGGCCCCGCGGCCGACACGGGCCCGCTGTGCGAGGGCGAGCGGGGCTCGGGCTCCGGACGCCGGCTCTCCCGGGCCGAGACCACAGAGGCGCCGCCCGCGCAGCCCACCGCTGCCCCCGGCCGCAAAAGTAGCAGTGACGTCACCACCGGCAGTGGCGAGGCCCCGTCCCCCCACTTTCTCTGGAAGAAAGTGACTTTAACAGGGCCCGGCATAAGCTGCGTCAGGGCGGGGCAGGCGGCCTCGCGCGCGCGGCATCTCTGACGGGGAAGCGCTTCGCGGGCCGGCGCAGGCCCGGCCGCCCCCAGGCCCCTCGGTGCGGCGGCGGCCTCAGGCGTGGGAGCCGCGCCGGCCGCGGGCGCCCAGGGACACGCGCAGCCGCGGCTCCCGCGCGCGGTAGTGCTCGTTGAAGTCCAGCCGGAAGCTGAGGAAGCGCAGGCTCTCGTCGGGGCTGGTGGTCAGCAGCACCAGGAACTGCTGCACGATGCCCTGCGCACAGGACGGGGCCTCAGGGCCGCACTGCGGGGACGGGGACGCTGCGGGGGGGCGGAGGCCTGGGCGACCACACTGATGATGCGGGCGCCTGGGGGTTCCCTGTGAAACGACCTGCCCCTGGGGCCGCACTCAGTGGGCGCGGCGGGCGGGGCGGGGCGGGGGCGGGGCCAGGGGCGGGGCGGGGCCGGGCCGGGCCGCACCTGGTAGAAGTGCGTCAGGATGCGCAGCTGCGAGCACATCTTTGGTATCGACTCCCGGAACTCGCGGACCCGGCCATTCTCCTCCTCCTCTTCCGCGGCGGTCACTCCCCACTGGCCCTGGGTATCAGAAGTGGCCGTTAATAGCCCCGCTCGCTGTCGGCGCCCCCGTCCCCGTCAGAAACGTCGTCGCAGCGCCGCGGGCGGCCGGCGACCAAAGCGTGAGGCTGCCGCGCCGAGGCCACGGAGGGCGTGGCCCTGAGCCCGGCTTCGGCCAAGGCCCCTTCCCACCTGCCACGAAGGTCCCCCCAGATGCTGGCCCAGGCCGGTCTGCACCTCTGGGCCGCTGGATTTGCCCTCTGCGCGGGGTCAGCCTGGGCCCCAGACCCCCTGCTGGGGCGCCTCGCGCCGCGGCCTCCTGCCCACTCACTGCCGCCCGCACGGGCTGGGACAGCAGGTCGGGGCGCGGAGGCTGCGGGCCGCCCCCGACGTGGTCGCGCCCCAGGGCCCACCTCAGCCTCCCGCTGCTGCTTCCGCTCCTCGAAGTGCAGGCGGCGCTGCAGCTCGCCCAGGGCGGCCCTGTAGATGGCGTCCTGCGCGCTCTGCAGCTCCAGGATCTGGTCGAACACGGCGCGCAGCTGGTTCAGGAGCGCCTGGGCGAGACCCGCCGTGAGCGGCCCGGCTCCCTCCGCGCACCAGCTCCGGACCGCGGCCCGCGCCCCTGCCCCCCGCCCCGCACCACCGGGGCCCGCGGGCGCGCGTCCGGGCGAGGGGCTGCGCCGGCCGCCAGGCCCTCCGGAAGGGGGCGCCACAGGCCCCGCGACTGCCCGCCAGAGCCGCCACACCCGCGAGGAACACTGGCCCCGCCGGCCAGGGCCACCACAGGCCAGGGGCCGCCGCGGAGGGCCCCGCGGCCCCAACAGCGGCCTCGCAGCCGGCCCCCCAAGCCGGCGGCCCCTGCACAGAGGCCGAGCCGGCCGGACGCCCGCCCAGCCAGCGCCCGGGCCGCCCTACCCTGGAGTCGGCGTCCAGCAGACAGCGGGAGATGATGGTGTCCAGGAAGACCTCGTGCGCGGCGATGATGTGGTCCAGGTCCTGCGCCTGCTGCACCTTGTTCCAGAGCTCGTCCCAGGAGCACTCGAGCACCTGGCCGGGCGGGCGGGCGGGCGGGTGAGCGCCGGACACGCGGGGCCACAGCCCCCGCCGGCGCAGACTGACCTCGAAGGTGATGTAGTACTGCATCTGGTGGATGAAGTGGACCATCTCGGAGGCCAGGACGTGGCAGTGGTGCAGCACCCCGGAGAACTCTGCAGGGCGCGGCCGTCAGCCCTGGCTCGGACGCGGGGCCTCGGGCCTCGCTTCACACACGCCCCCGACGGCACACGAGGACCTCGCGGTCAGCGCCGCGCCGCCCAGCCCCACCCGTCCCACCGGCTGCAGCCACCCCGGGCAGTGGCCTCAGCCCGGGGCCCTCGTCTGCCCCCCACCCCCGGCCCGGGAGCCGCCTGGCGTCTCCCCCACGCCGACACGGCCACCTCCCACGTCCTGACCCCTCAGCCCGCTGGCCGGAGGAGCTCAGCGCCCGTGAGGCTTTCTTCACCCTGGAGGGACGACCCAACCTCACTTTTCTCTCAAGCAGGCCCCCAGGGCCCAGCAGGGATCCCCAGAGCGCGGCAGGGGCCCAGCAGCGGCGTCCCCAGCCCGACGAGCGCCGGGCGCGGCCGCCCCAGGGCCCACCGGAGGCAGGGGCATGGGCAGAGAGTGAGCCTGGCCAGAGGCACTGCCCGCAACGGCATCTGCGGCAGGGCCCGGCCAGCGCACAGGGAGGGGCCCCCAGCCGGCCACGCTGCGGGGCAAGCCTCAGGGCCAGCAGTCAGCACACGAGCGCTCCGTGGCCCTCGGACCTGCGCCTGCGGCCTCATGCGACCTGCCACCACCCCACCACCCGCCAGGTGCGGCGTGGGGCCGGGGTGTGAGCGGCATGGGGACCGGGGCAGGGCCACACGCAGGCCAGGAGCGGCCACGCGGTGTGGGGACCAGGGCGGGGCCCACTCCACACGGGGGAGCCGCCCACCTGGCATGCCCCTCAGCAGCTTGGCGTTGCACATGTGGCCCTTGCGGATGTCGGTGAGGATGTACTCCATGCGCTTGGCCCGCCACAGGAAGTTGAAGACGCGCAAGTAGAGGCCCATGCACTCGCGTGTGAACACCTGCGGGCGGGCTGAGTGTGCGGCACGCGCCTCACGGAGACGCCCGGCCCCCAGGAACGCCGAGGGGACGCCCCAAGCCACGCCCCGCTGCTGCTTCACCAGGGGCCGAGGTCGGGGCCACACCCTCACCGCGTGGCGCGAGGAAGGAGCGGTGGCCACGAACTGACCGAGCCCGACAGGTCCGCAGCCCCGGGACACGAGCCCGGCCCCCCAACGCCTCCGAGCCCCGGCTCCTCCCTGCCACCAGGGGCGGAAAACGCTGCCCCCTTCTCATGCGGCATCTCCAGAGCCCCAAGGGCCCGTGGGCACCAGGTGGGGTGCGGAGCGGCCGCGAGGCTGCGGCCAGCCCGGCTCACCGTGGCGATGGGCCCGTCCACGTGGTAGTCCAGGCTGAAGACATCCCAGCCGGTGTCGCCCGGGGAGACCTGTGGTGGAGAGGCCCCAGGCCTCAGCCCCAGCCCGCGGCGGTCACCGCAGAGCGGTCACCCGGCCGGCCGCGGCCCCCGGGCCCACCTCCAGCAGCCGCACGTCCAGCCTGCGCAGGATCTCGGGGCTGTCGAACTGGGCATTGGTGGCCCTGACGGCGGTCTCCAGGATCCCGGTCAGGTTGTGCTGGTACAGGGTGGTGGCGGGGCGGGCGAGCTCCGGCCTTCGGCGGCGTTTTGAGAGGAGGCGGTTACCGGGGCGCGGGCAGGGCTCCGCGGCCAGCAGCCCCGCGGGGAGCCGCTCGGAGCCTCGGGACACGCGTCTGACGCAGCGCAGCGCCGGCTCGCCGCCCCCGCCCGCCGCCCGCGCCCACCAGCGGCGCCTACTTGAGCAGGTCCATCAGGTGCCGGATGAAGTCGCCCTGGCCGAGCAGCAGGTAGCGCCGCACGGCCTGCATGTGGTCCAGCAGGCTGTACTTCCGGTTCAGGACGTCCAGCAGCCGCTTGCTGGTCTCGAAGTAGGCCGCGTCGATCTTGCTCTGGAAGGCGTTCTCCAGGTCGGCCACCAGGTCCGCCGCTGCGGGCAGAGAGATGCGCTCGGGCCGGCCGGGCGGACCCCTGCGGGCTGCGGCGGGGGCCGGGGCCTGTGCGCCCCAACTCGTGGCGCCCGAGGCCTCCCCGGCGGTGCGGCGGCCGGCAGCACTTGGCTCCGCCCAAGCAGCCCGCCTCGCCGGTGGGACAGCAGGGCCTCGCCCGGGAGGCGGCGGCTGGGAGCGGGCGCCGCGGCGGCCAGGTCGACCGCGGACAGGGTGTGGCCGTCTCGGCCAGTCCGCTCAGGGACACGCTCTTCGCGCACAGTGAGGCGGGGCCGTCCAGCCGAGGCACAGGCCGGAGTGGGGGCGGCGCCTGGGACGGCCTCCGGGGAGCCCTGCGGAGGCCCCGGGCCGCCTGCGGGTACCTTCGCGGTGAGACCGCCTCCGCGGAGACGCGCCCCAGGATGGCCCGCAGCCGCCCCGCCCCACCCCACCCCACCGTCCCGGGGCGACTCCGCCCCACCGCACCCGCCGCACCGTCCTGGGGCGACTCCGCGGGCTTTGCCACGGCCGCGGCCCTGGGGGTGGGCGCCTGGTCGTGGCAGACCTGGTGCAGGAAGTTGATGGACTTTCCGATCAGCAGGACCTGGGAGGGGAAGGTCCTGCGGTCACTCTCGGGAGCCCCCGTACGTGTGTGGGGGCCCAGCCCGCATCCGGGCTGGAGCGGGGACGGCCGCACCTTGCGGGACTGCTCGGCGGTGATGAAGGAGGGCACCATGGCCGTGCGCAGCGAGTACTTGTCGTGCCAGAGCCGGTCCGCCTTGACAGTCGGGTCGGACGCCACGAAGAACTGGAAGCAGAGAGCGGCGTCGGAACCCCAGCGCCTGCCCCCGGCGGGGGGCTCCGAAGCAGCCGCCCCCTTCCTGCCGTGCCAGACCCTCCCCGTGCCCGGCGCAGGGGTCGGCCGGAGGGCGGGGGCGGGGAGCCCGCGGCGCGGCACCTCGTGGTGCGTGTCCTCCAGCTCCCCGTCGTAGATCCAGCGGTGCAGGAAGCTCAGCACGGGGTGCGACACCAGGCCCAGGATGTGCTGCACCAGCGAGCGCATGCCGGGGTCCCCCGTCTTCGTGTAGGCGTGCACGGCGGAGGCCAGCTCCCCGCCCTTCCTTCCTGGGGAGACACGACCGCACCCGTGGCCTCACGGCAGAGCCGGGCGACGCCCGCCCGCGCCCCGACAGGCCTGCAGGTGGCACCAGCCGGGCGGACAGACCCTGCTGGGCCGCAGGGCGCCCGACTGGGGGCCCCGTGGTTGGGGAGCAAAGGCTCGTCCCCAGCGACCCCTCGGGGGACGCAGGGGAGGACTCGCCCACAGCGCCGCCCCGTGCACACGCGCGAGGGGGAACAGGGCTCCCCCACCGGCTCTCCCCCGCCCACTCAGGATGCAGCGCCCAGCCACCAGCCCTGGGGCCCGTCTCCGGGGCCTGGGGGTGTCTCAGGCGAGCCAGTGAGGCGCGGCCCCGGAGCTGCTCTGGGACCGCGGTGGGAGGCCCCAGGCCGCGGGCACTGGGGGCGCTGGAAGCAGCGGGGCAGGGCCCCCTGGGGGAGATGCCGGTGAGGGGCTGAGCGGCTCCGCCCACCTGGCCTAGCGGCCCCACAGCCCCAAGCAGACCAGGCGGCCGGCTGGACAGGGGCAGGGGGCGACAGGAGGCGCAGCCACGGCGTCCCCCGCGGGGACAGCGGGTGGCCGGAGGCGGCTGGAAACGGAGCCCCGTCACGTGGCCGCCTGCCCGACCGTCTGTGACCCGGGCAGGATGCGCCCAGCGCGGGCAGGCACTTCCCCAGTGCTCACCTGCCCTCGGCCCGCCCACCTGCTCCCCTCCCCGCCCGCCGAGCGCGGAGACCGTGCAGAGAAGCGACCTTGGCAGTGGTCCACGAGGGCCGCGAGGGTCTTCAGCCGGATCTTGGGGTCGTAGGTCCAGACCAGCAGGCGCCGCAGCGTCAGGCTGCCCTCCAGGCCCAGGCCCACGCCCGGGTCTTCCTCCAGCTGCAGCTGCGGGGGAGGCGCGTGAGGGCGGCCGCGGCCCCTCTGCCGCGCGCTGCGGGCTACGCGGTGGCCCGGCCGTGGTCTGGAGACGCGATCACCACCCGGTCATTTCTGGGAGATTCTTTGGACCCAAAACAGGAACCACCCGTGGATGGCGGCCAGGCGCGAACGCTGGACAGGACAGTCCCTCTGGGGCGGGGACCCGCGTCCTCGCCCGGGTGGAGCAGGCTGAGGACCCCTCCTGCCCCGGGGTGCGTCAGCCCTGAGCGGCTGGGCCCCCGACGCCTCAACACAGGCGGACCCACCGGGCGCTGGCCACGCGCTCCGCAGACGGCACCGACCTGGGAGTGCAGCACGGACAGCAGGCGGTAGTACTCCCGCAGCTCCCGGTGCAGCGCCGCGCAGAAGCTCTGGGGGAGGGGTCAGGGCGGTTTGCGCGCGCGCACGCACACCTCCGCGCGCGCGCGCGCAGCCCCAGGACCAGGAAGCCGAACCCCGCCGTGGAGACGGAGGACGCAGAGGCCCCTCCAGACACGGCCCGCGGGGTTGGGGGGGGGGCGTCACTTCCTCGATGTCCTCTTGGGACCAACTTGGACGCGGCTGCCCGTGCCCGCCGCCTCCCGGAGGCCGAGCTGCCCTCGAGTGGGGCCGCATTTGCCACCCGTCGTCGGGGGATTGGGCGCCGGCCCCACGCGAGCTGCGCCGGCCCGTCCTGCTGGCCCCTCGGTCTCCGGGCGGGCGCGGGCTCCACCCGTGTCGCAGGAGACGCTGGGGCCGCAACTCGGCCACCTCGCGCGGCGGGGACGTGCCGGCCCGGGGGTCAGCGTGGGGACGCGCGCGCCAGGTACCGACAGAGCACAAGGCGGCGCACGCGCCGTGGCCGCCCACTCCGCGCAGGCAGCGCACAGCGGGGAGTGGCGTCCCCTCTGCAGCCCCCCACCCACCCCCACGCAGAGGGGGGCACAGAGACAGCAGCGCCCCAAGGCGGGATTTCTAATCCGCAAAGCGGGCTGCGCGCCTGCCCCCGCGGCGCCGGGAGAGCCCGGCCTGGCCGTGCGCGCCCCGGAACCCTGCGGCCCCGCCCCCACCGCCCCAGCGCGCGCAGGCCCGCGGCGCCCACCTGGCCGACGAGGCCGAAGGAGCGGTCGGGGCCGCGCTGGTCCGTGTACTGCCGGATCTTGTTGTGCAGCCAGCCCAGCTCGGCCAGCCGCGCGGCCGTGTCCCGCAGCGACTTGCTCAGGCTTGCCTGGGGGCGCCGGGCAGCCGCGGCGTGAGTGGGCGCCCCTTGCCCCCGCAACGCCGCGGAGGGGACCGCGAGAGGCGGAGCCACAGCAGCAGGGGCGCCGGCGGCTGGGCGGGGGGCAGGTCGGGAGAGGACGGGGGAGTGGGGCCGGGGACCCCGTGCTCGCCCGCCCGCGCCCTGCCCGCGGCGTACCGCGCCCTCCACCTGGTAGCAGTCCTGGGCGCTGCTCATCCTGACGTGCTTGCCGTCTATGCCCTGGAAGACGTACAGGATGTCCCTGACCAGCGCGGCCTCCGTCACCTCCGCGGCGCCTGCAGGGACGGGACTGTGAGGCCGCGCCCCGGACTCCCCCAGACACCGCCAGCCGGGGCGCAGGCTGGGGGCGCAGGCGCGAGGTTCAAAAACTAGAAGACAAACTGGGGAGCGTGGGACTAGGCGGAGCGTGGCTTTCTGCGCCGAGACGCCTCGGGGCGCCTCTCTTGGAGCGCCCGGCTCAGCTCTGGCCGAGGGCGACCGTGGGCAGCGAGGGCCGGGCTCTGCTGCTGCTGCCGGGCGGGCAGGGCGGCTAAGGCCAAGCCCGGCCACAGGCGTCTCTGCCGCCGCGGGGTCCGCGCAGCTCAAACCCGAGGGAGAGGAGCGAATCTCCGAGCGGCACCCTGGAGGGCAGGGGCCGGTGGCCCTGGGGGTCCCTACCCCCGGAGCGTCGGGTCCGCCTGATGCGCCTGGCCCCAGCCAGCCGACACCTCCCGTTTCCCCGCCACTCACGGCGGGGACGGGACGGGGCGAGGAGTCTGCCGCAGACGCGGCCCTGTCCGGGCAGCAGCGCCGTGACCGGGTGGGAGGCCCCAGGCGTCCGTGCACTCACCGGCCCCGTCCCCGTCCCGCTGGGGCCTCATGGCGCCTCGCGCTGCGGCGCTGGGGAGGCCTCTGGAGGCGGCAGCTTGCACGGAGGGCTGCGGGGCCGTCAGTGTCCAGGCCAGGCGCGGCCCCAGCTGCTGCCGAAGCCCATCGCCCGGCCCCGCGGCGGGATGGGTCTGTCTGGAGGAGGAAGGAAGCCCCTGCGGCCAGCGGGCGGGACCCCGTGCCCGCGCTGACCCCACGGCCCCAACGCGGGCCCCACAGCCGAGGCGGCGACCGGGACACAGGGTCTCAGAGCCACAGGCCGGCCGCCAGCCCCGGGGCGTCCTGGGCAGCACAGGCGGCCAGTCAGCTGGCTGGACACGCCTTCCGTTCCCTCCGTCTCTCACGTTAAGTTTTCACCATTTCGTTTCAAAGTCACAAGCGAGGGCGAGCCAGGAGCCGCTGGCCACAGGCCCCGTGGGCCTTGGGGGCTCCGGGCGAGGCCCGCCCTCCAGCAGCCCCGGAGGACAGGCCCTGGCGGGCTGGGGTGGACCTACGTGCTGATGCTGCTGATGCCGCTGCTGCCCGCGCTGGGCGCCGACTGTGTGCCGCGGTCCTGGTAGCTCAGCGGCAGCGTCTGCGGCCTGGCGCAGAAGTAGGGCGTCGAGTGGGCATCGCGGGGCAGCGCCTGGGCGAAGAGCGCCGCGTAGCCGGAGACCTGGTGGCGGGAGGGCCTGAGCAGGGGCGTGGCCGGCTCCCAGAACCCCGCAGGTGGACGGGTTCCTGCCACGGCGCCCGCTCTCCCCGCCCTCCGCTCCTCGAGCCCCCGTGGCCGTCCCGAGAGACGCGGCCTGGGCCCGACCCGAGGGGACCCCGCCGCCCGGCAGCGGCACCCAAGTCGTCCCACCGCCCCGATACCTCAGGCCCCCCGGCGGCCCTGCGGGGCGGGCGCTCACCTTGTGCGGCGGCTTGCGGGGGTCCTCGCTGAGGCTGAGCAGCAGGTAGAGGATGGCCCACTTGTTCTTCAGGACGCCCTGGCGAGGAAGACACGCCGGGGCTTGGCGCTGAGGCCCGGCGCTGAGGCCCCCGTGCCCAAAGCAGACGCGCCGCAGACTCGGGCAGCGGAGCCCGGCCACAGGGGCCTCCCGACCCCGCCGCGGCCACAGACGAGCCGCGTCTCCCCAAAGCCGCCGCGGTGACCGACTGTCCAAGCGCAGCGACTTAAGAACGGCAGCACCGCGGCACACGTGCGGCCCCTGCCAGCAGCCCCTCGGCCGCCGTGCAGGGGTCTGGGGGCGCGTCTGCACCCGCCCCAGCCCGCCGGAGCACAGCCCCCAGGTCCTCTCGGCCCCGCACCCGGCATGTCGCCCGCGCAGTAAGCAGAGGCCCGGCCCGTGGCTGCGACGCAGCCCTGAAGGCTCCGCAGGGGCCGGGGGCGGGGCTGCCCTCAGAAGGGGGTTCGGCCAGGCGTGCCCCAGCTGCCCTGTGGCGCTGGCTCCCCTGCGGAGCCTGGTCTGCCGCAGAGCCGCTCGCTGCTAAGGGGGTCGCGGCCGTCTGTGGGGCCCTGTCCTCCCCCGCCTGTGGCTCCGCCCGCCTGCAGGGTGCCCCGAGGTCCCCGCGAAGTCCGGCTCCTCTGCAGGAGTCCACGAGCCAGCTGGGCCGCGGGGAGCAGGGAGCAGCTCGGTGTCTGAGCCTCTGAAACGCCTGTGCTCAGCTTCCGCACAACCAGAAATGTTCGCAGCTGAGTTATGACTCGGCACAAAGGGGTGCTGATGGCGGCCGGTCGGCCCAGCAGCTGCCCTCAGGCGAACCGCTACGCCCAGAGCCCGGCCCGGCCAGTCAGAGGCAGCAACGCGGAGACCTGAGACCCGAGAACAGGGCGGCCCCGCGCCCCGCCCACCTGCGAGTGCAGCTTCCTGTGCAGCTCCGAGAACGAGGCAGCGTCCGCGTCCCTCCTCTGCCGCAGGACTGGGGGCGGGGAGAGCGGGTGAGAGGCGGCGCGGGCCGCGGCCCCCACGGCAGGGAGGGCGACGCCGAGTCCGCCGCACACGGCCGCGCCGCGCCGTCGGGTGGACGGTCTGAGGGGCCAGGCCAGCGGCGGAGACTGGCCCCGAGCGCGCGGCCACAGGGCGGGCAGGCCGGCCTCCTCGAGGCGCACGGACAGCTGCTACCCTGTCGCCGCCAGGCGGGCCTGCGGGGAGGCCAGGCACACGGTGCGGACGTGCCGCGTGCGTGGTGTGGCATGCACGCACCCCAGCCCCGCCTGATGCGGCAGAGCGCCCCAACTTGGCGAACCACCACCGGCTCAGCGCAGGCCCGTCGTGCGGAATCTCCTCCCTGCTGAGAGTCTTCAGAAGCCCGGGCTGGGCTGGGCCGCACCGGGGGGCCGCACCACTCCACCCCGGGACGCCCAGCCCGCGGTGCTGACCGGCCCGGGCTGCTTGTCCATGCCCAGCGGCGCCGGCCGCGCGCAGGAAGGCAGAGCCACAGGCACACGCGGCGCCGCAGGGCGCTGGCAGCAGCCCCGACCCAGGCACGCTCGGCGCCACCGGCCAGCTCCTGGAGCCCCCAGCCTCGTCGGAAGGGTGGGCGGGCGGGTGGGGCCCGGGGCTGGCCCAGGTGGGGGTCGCCGGGACGCGCGGAGACACCAGGCCCGCTCCAGAGCCCGGCTCTGCCCGCCCCTCAGCCAGCAGCCCCAGCCCCCTGGGCCTGTGCCTGGCGTGGGGCTGCCGGAGCAGCCGGCCCGCTCCAGCACCACGCGGGAAGGTGCCACCGCTTGGCACCCACGGGGATACACACGCTCTTTCTTGACTTTCTCGGCGACCAGGAACTCGTCTCTTTCGACCGTCGGGGCGAAGTTGCTGCCGATGACCCGCACGGCGTACTGGAACTGCTGGGCCACGTCGGCTGCGGGGGGCGGGGGCATCAGGACCGCGCGGGCGGGCACCCCGGCACCCGCCCGGTCCCGCTGGGGGCAGAGAAGCTGCTGAGGACCAAGCGGAACAGCGACCAGCGGGCGAAACGCAGCCCACAAAGCGACCCGGGCGCCCGCAGGCAGCCGACAGCCGCAGCGGGGACACGCCGCCCAGACTGCCGCCCGAGACCCCACGCCCGGCCGGGCCGCCCAGGCCAGCACCTCCACGTGGGGAGGCCGCGCCCCAGAGGCTGCCTCCGCACCCCACGAGATGGAGAATAGGGGGGCTGCTTCCCGCCCCGTGAAGGGAGTCAGGCAGAAACACCGAAGCCAAGGAGCCACCAGCGAGATGGGGGACGCGGAGAGTGTGGACACCGAGTCGAGACCCTGAGGCCCAGCGCTGCTGGCGGCCAGTGCCTCCGGAGGGTGGACAGAGCGCACAGAAGAGCGGGCCGCTGGACGTCAGGAAGGACGGGGTCCCGGGCCCTCGCCCCGCCCGCCCAGCCAGCCAACCACTGCGAGCCCGCCCCCAGGCAAAGCCCGGGGCCCCGGCAGACCTCCGGCCGCCACACAGGGCCAGCACCCCCTCGCCGGGGACTCTGCTGCCTGCTGCCAGGCAAACCCTGCAGGCGCGGCTCCTTCCCGCCCCGGCAGCGTGGTCCACACCTGACCCAGCCACCCGAGCCGAGACCACAGAACACTCTCCGAGCACGGAAGACGCAGCCTCTGCTCGTGCGCGCAGAGCTCCCCCTAGCAGGCCGCCCGGGACATAGGGCAGCCCTCGCTGGCATAACAGACGCCCACACGTGCCCCCTGGCAACAGCAGGGCAGAGCCAGGAGGGCGACAGACATGAGAAACCCTCAGCATCTCAAAGCCAGCGGCACCTGCGAGGCTGCTAACACCTCGGCCGAAGGAAAACAAAGCTACGACAGGCTGAGACGCAGGACTACGATGAACCTGCAAGGGACATCTAAATGTACAGGCACCTCGTCTCCGAGCGCAAAAATCAACGCTGACGGGTCACCAGAGACACGAGAGCCGGCAGCTCTCCTGGGGCAGGAGACAGAGGAAGCCGTGGCTTTGAGTTAGGCCAAGCGCTCATAAAAACGACACCAAGCCGTGACCCACTAAAAAGTTCTTTGATAAACTGCACTTCATCCGACAAACTCTTTTGTTCTGTAAAAGAAGAGCGCTAAGAGAATGAAACACTGAGAAAGGACCTGTAGGACAACATCCCACAAAGGGCTTGAACCCCGACAGGCGCAGAGTCCTCTCAAACGCAGCCAGGGACAGAGCGGAGGCTGCACACCAGCCCTTCAACAACAAGCGGAGCAGAAGTCACAAGGAAAGATGGTCACAGGCTCGTTCCCGAGGACACGCACTCAGGCCGGAGAACCTGGAGGCACCCTTGAGGGGCGGTGGAGATGCTGCGGTGGCAGGGGCCATGAGGACAGTGTTCCACTTTAGAGCGAAATCAAGCCCAACCAGTAACTCACCACGCAGTTGCCAAGTGCGTGCCTCACGCCGACCACCCCAGGCCTTAAGAGGACGGGCTGGCCCCGGTGAGAAGGTAAAGGGGGCAGACAGCTGCACAAGCCCTCGGCTGTGGCAGCCCCCAGGAAACAGCAGGACCAGTAAAGCTGAGAAAGGCCCAGGTCACGACAGAGGCAGCAGGGAGGCCTCACTGAGGAGGCTCTGAAGGCCGTGGGTGCCTGCTGGCATCAAGCGCAGGCCCCCCCCGCCCTGCCCGAGGAAGGTGCCGGTCAGCGGGCTCTAAAACGTCGCGCAGGCGAGGCCCTTGGACACGGCTCCGGGCGAGGAGATGAGGCTGCAGCTCTTTGGTGAACTCGTTTAATCCAAGGCTAAAAACCAGAGTGTTCAATTTTTTACCCCACTGTCCTGGGCTCTGAGGGGCAGGCGGTGATCGTGAGCCTGGAGGCGGCACTCAGGGCAGAAGCGCAAACAAACCACGCACCGAACTGTCCACACCGGTGCAAGGTCAGCTGCAGCCTCAACGCCATCTGTCTTTTCGTTTCAAATCTTTCTGCAGAAGCTGCACCATTTCTTTTCCATGCTTGGTGCTTAAAAAGTAAGTAGCCCAGGTGCGCCGTTCCCAGAAGCATCTCACGGGTGCAGCCCACCGCCCCTCCCTCCCGCCCAGACACACGTCAGGAGATGACAAACGTGTCGTCTCCATTTCCGTTACCGAGAGAGGCTGGCCAGGGCAGGGCTCCGCTGCGGCGCCGCCGACTCCCCGCACAGCTGCGTGTCCGCCCGGGCCCTGCGCGGAAAGGCGCGGGTCCCCGCCCCGGCCCCGCCGCCCCGATCCCGGCCCCGCCGCCCCGGCCCCGCCGCCCCGATCCCGGCCCCGCGCGCGCCCCGGCCCCGCTACCTTCGCTCTTGCCCAAAATCCGGCAGCACAGGTTCTGCAGCAGAACGTTCGGCGACTTCTGGTCCGGGGCCGACATCCTCGCCCTGGCCGCCCCGCGCCCGCCGGCTCCTGGCGTCCCGAGCGCTAAGGCCCCGCGGGCGCCGCCGGCGACCAGGGCGCCATTTTAACGGAACCCGCCGAAACTGCGGCCCTTCCCACCATGCCCCGCTCCTTCCGGCGCGCTGGCCGCGTGTGCGCCGCCTGCGGCTTCCCCGCTCCGCGCGCGCTCCGACCCGCCTGCCGCGGGCTGGACACAAAGGTTCCGGCTGCGGCGCCGCTCGGCTCGAGGCGCTCGAGCGCCTGGCGCCCCGCCCGGAGAGGCCCCGAGCGAGTCCGAACGCGCCCGAGCGGCCCCGAGTGGCCTCGGGCGAGGCCGGACGACCCGAGCGGCGCAGCGCCCACACCCCAGAGCGTGGGCCCTCGCTGGCACCTGGCACCTGCCGCCGCCGTGCGGCGCCCGAACGTCGCGGTGCGAGCGCTTCGGAGAGGGCCGCGCGCACACCTGCCGCAGGTGCCACCCTGCTCGCCAGGTCGCCTGGAGCCGGAGCGCGGGCCGGAGGCGTCTGCGCGCGAACGCGCCCTCCGGGCTCGGCCCGGGTGCCCGCCACAGGCCGCGGACGGCAGCGCGATGCCCGAGCCCGAGCGCGGCGGGCGGGCGTAAAAGGGGCGAAAAGCGGGGCGGCCTGGGATGGCGAGTGTCGCCCCGTCGGGGACGGCAGGCGAGCAGGCGCCCACCTCTGCTGCGGCGCGGCGGTGCCGGCTGCAGCTTCTCCGGAGCGCGGCGCCCCGACGGCAGCAGTGAGCGGGCCGCAGGAAGGCCGCAGGCGCACAGGCACGCGCGCGTGTCCCGTTTCCCCTGGGAAGGCCCGGTTGGGGTCAGATAAACCGTGCAGATGGGGTGGGGAGGCGGGGCCGCCCCGCTGTCTGCCTGGGGTCCCGCACCAAGGCTTCCAGGAAAGGGAGAGCGGACGGCTGGGGCTTGCAGCGCCGCACACAATCAGGCCGGCGCAGAGAAACGTGTCTCCCGCGAGAGGCCTGGGCGCACCACTGAGGTGCCAGGCTGGGAATGCAGCGTGCGCGGGAGCGGGGCAGGCCGGGCACTTAACTCCTGCGCCAAAGGGCCGTGGGGGCCGCAGTGGCAGGTGGAGCCCGGGCGGTGTGAGGTCAGGGGGCCCCCGCGGAGGCCCCCCAACTACCTGCAGTCGAGCCAGCAGACAGGACTCCAGCGTCCAGCTTAGCTTCTGCGCGCACACCCGCATTCCAACTCTAGCTCAACAAAGCTGTTTTTAAAGAGCTTTGTTTTCAATTTCATTGCTTTTTGCTCGTAACTCTTTCCCCTGTTCCGTTCGCTTAGGGTTTCTTTGCTTTTTCTGGTTTGATATGTTGTATTTCCGCGTTCATCCTGTCCGATGGACTTTAATTTCTGTGGGTCTTCATTTTTACTCTTTTGCCCTGGGGACCTAAAAGCACATCGTTGCCATTCTCACGTTTAGAGATTTCCCCGTTGTTGTCGATCACCAGCTTGACGGAGAGGACACCCTGTGTGGGACCGGCTTGGCTGGAGGCCGGGAGGGCTCATCTCTGGCCCCGGCCCCGCGGCCGAGAGTCCTTCTCTGACCCAGCGTTTGTCCAGCTGTGCTGCCAGCAGTGGAGTGAGGGGTGTTGAAGCCCCAGCGACTGGGTTGTCTGTTCCTTGCAGCGAGGCCTCTGCCCTGCACGTTCTGTGCTTGTGTTTGGAACGGCTGTCGCGCCATGCGTGAGCTCTGCCGTTCTCTCAGACCCTCTGTCTGGTGATTTTCTTTGAAGTCTTCTTGACAGCGAGCTCCTGTTCACCTTCCGCTCCGCGCTGGCGCGCACCTGCTGCTGCGCTCTGCGCCGGCGCCGTGTCCTGGGGGTCACAGGTCCCGGCCGTGGCTTTATCCCCTCGGCTGGTCTGCTCTCGCTGCCCCACGCAGACCTGCTGCGTGTCGCCCACGTGAGGGCAGGCTCCGCCGCCACGGAGTTTGTCTGCTCTCCGCTTTCTCGGCCTTGCCCTCCGGGGTCGTGCCCCACCGGCCGCAGACTGCGGCCGGCCAGCACCTGAGGAGCCCCACCACCCGGCTGACCCCCAGCTCAGGATGTGGGTTTGGGGTCCTCTCCTTTGGGGGCTCATACACCCTCTGAAAGCTTCTCATTGGACCTGGCCAGCGCTGGGAGCCGGGGTCTCTGCCCAGTGCCCACACCTGCTGTCCTCCTGCCACCCCGGGGTCCTGCGCCCCGTTCAAACCTCTGACCTCGCTGCTGCCCCCATCTCACAGCGCCAGGCTGGGTCGGACACAGGTCCCGCTGGGGGGTCCAGGGTGCAGGGCCAGCCCCCCCAAGCATCTCTGGTAGAGCCTCCACGGACAAGGCCTGAGTGGCCCTCAGGCCTGGGGACGCCCCCGAAACCTGGTCAGACCCAGTGCGGTAGCAGAAACATTGGTATCTGCTCAAACATACCCCGTGTGGCTTTTTAACCCCTGGCTTGCGGGATGGGGTGCGGCGGTATCTGCGGAGGGGGGGTCCGGGAGGGGCTCAGGCCCGGGGCTCCGCCTGGCGGCTCCGTGGGGAGCAGCCCCCCACCCCCACCGCACAGCCGCGCTTCCCCCCTCAGACCCGCAGCAGACTCCAGCCTAAAGCCGGACTCTCCGGAATGCCCTGCCGAGCGGGGTTCCCGGGGCCTGCGCGGCCCCTTAGCGGAGGGGCGCTCGGGCGGGGCGCCGTGGCCTCCCAGCCGCACGGCCCGGGATTTCCAGCCGCACTGCGGGGCCGTCACTCGCGTTCAGAGGCGCCGCGGGCTTGGCCTTGTGCGCGGACTGAGTGCTGGGCCTGAGCTGACCGCGGCGCGTCCCTCCGGCCCTGGGAGGACCGACCACCCCAGGGCAGCGGTGGGGGGATCGTGGGGGGCGGTCGTGCACAGGGCGGGGTCGCCACAGGCCGCGGAGGGGGCGGCGGGGCAGAGGGCAGGCCGCGGGGGTCTTGACGAGCCGGCCCTCCGTGTCCTCCCCCTGCGCCCCTGTTTGTTTAAGCCCCAGTGTTTATCTTCTGCGCTCCTGTCCGTTCCTGCCGGCCCCTCTCCCCGTAACTTTTAGGCCTTTGTTTATTTTTCCGTTTTTCTTACATGTGTTGGCTTTGGGCCGCGCAGGATCCTCCCTCGGGCTGGTCACTGCGCTCTCCCGCGCCCCCAGCGCCCCCTGCGCCCCCGTCCACTGAAACCCTCGCTCTGAAACCCTCGCTCGCCCTCCCTAGGCCACCAGGCGGGCCAGGAGCAGATGCGCATTTGCTTCAGAACCTGTCAGCTCCTCCTCCATTCTGTAAACGCGCCGGGGACCCGGTAGCCGATAGGAGAGGCCCCTGGGGCGCCGCGATGCTCCCCAAGGTGGGCGGGCGCGGCGGTGCTGCCCCCTGCCGGCCGAGCGCGGCACTGCACCCGCGTGGGCGCGCCCCCGGCGCCCAGGGCCCAGCTGCCCGCGCTTTCCAAGCCCGGCTCTCGGCCCCAACCCGTCCTCCTGCCGAGGGCGCCACAGCGCAGCTGAGCGGAGGAGGCCTGGGCCATTCCGGGGCCGGCGGGCACTGACTGACGACACCTGCTCACCCCGAGTCTGCGCTCAGTGGAGACCGCCGCTCGGGAGCTGCGTAGCGCCCTGGCCAGGGCACCCTTAAAACAGCAGCCAGCGCCCTCACGGTGGACAGTGGCGGAAGCTGCCCGGGGCGGAGGGCGGAGGGCGGGTCAGTGGGCTGTGCACGACCACGCCCGCCCCAAAGGACCGAGTCCCCGCACAGTGACCCCTGGCCGGGCGGCGCTGGGGCACAGCCTGGGTTTGCTGATCCTGAGCGGCCTGCCCGGCCACCGTGTGGTTGCCTGCAGCTCTGCATTCCTTCCCAAGGTCAGAACTGCCCTGTCCGTCAGTCATCGCAGCGCAGTCCTACGAGGTGCCTTTCGACTTCGCAAGCAGGAAGCGAGATCACTTTGGGAAGGGCGGGCAGCGGGGGGTGGGGCCCAGAACGCCTGGAGCCGGTGACATCAGTTTCCTCCCGACACGCGGCGCGGGGTGGGGCCGGGAACGCCCGGGGGCTGAGGACCCATGTGTGCAGGGACCCCAGAGGCTCCTCAGCGGGACAGCCTCGTTGGGAAGACCGCAGCCTTGGCGGGGAATCTAGGGCTCGAGCTCAGTCAGAAGAGCCGGAGGCAGCCCCGCCGGTCCCTGCTGCAGATAACAGGACACACTTTCCTGCGCTCACCTTCCCTTTTTTATCTCCTTCCCCTGCAGCTGATGCTGTCTGATTATCACCGAAAAGGCCAGGACTTGCTCTCCAGCAGCGCCCTGCATCATGTAGCTGCTCCCCAACTCCCGTGGGTCAGTGTGGTGTTGTTCCAGGGCAGGGAGAGGGGCACCCCAGAACCCCCAAACCTGCCTGCTCTACATAGGTTCTGCCATCCACCGCGTCAGTACAAAACATACAGGACCTTAAGTGGAAACAGACGTTAATACAGTTAGAGAAGACAAGAATATAGTTTCTAAATCGAGCACCCAGTGTTATCCAACCCCTCGGGGGTAAAAGTCCACCCAAATGGGACTGGCCAAAGCAAGGCCCAAAAGCCTGATGTGAGTCTAAAACACCTTTTGGCAGGAACCCATGGAAAAGGGTCAGAAACAGCCAGACAATTCTGGGAGTGAAAGAGCAAAACAAAACCAAGAGCCGCACTGCCACTGTCCCCTCCCCGCGGGTCTCACCCACGTCTGCGTCAGCCCAGGCCGTGCAGCGTCCTCACATGTCTCTCTGCGCCTGGTGCCTCTTCTGGCCTCCACCTGCCTTCCACCTTCTGTCTCTTCTGTGTGTCTTCTCCAGCTTTTATCTCCTGCTCAGCTCCACCCTCAGTCCCCAGCAATCCTCTCTTCGATGATGGTGGCATCAAGGGATTAGCAGCCCTCAGTGTCTTGGATGTCTTTGGTCTGAGGCGGGGTCCAGAAACCTATCTGTGGGGTTTGTTGCAGGCGCCCTTTCTCCCCCCAGCAGTGCTGCTCCCGACGCCCAGAGCAGCCCGCGGGTGGACACAGGCACCAAACCGGGTCATTGAACGTGCCAGACCGGGCTGTAGAACTGAGGTGACCAGAGGGGGAGCTGCTGGGGGTGAGCAAAGTGGGCAGGACAGGGGGCGCTGGGGCCGTCGTGAGGGGCACCCCCCAGCCCTCCCCATCACACGCAGCGCTGCCAGCCAGCGTCTCGGCAATAAGACAGGACCGAAAACTCTAGAA
This sequence comes from Scalopus aquaticus, assembly GCA_004024925.1. NCBI lineage: Eukaryota > Metazoa > Chordata > Mammalia > Eulipotyphla > Talpidae > Scalopus > Scalopus aquaticus. The sequence continues at coordinate 78,569 of PVIJ01005120.1, forward strand.
GTAAACTGAAGTAACTTCCAAGAATAACCACCTAGGTTAACGCCCAAGTGTTAGTCACCGCGCCCAGCCACCCATGAGAGGTGGGGTCGCTGGCTGCCCGCGACCCCCAGGTCAGCTTGTGGCTGACTCGGGCGGTTCCGGGCCGGCGCTCAGGCGCTCGCGAGTCCCGACCTGCTCCCGGCAGCAGCGGCCAGCGCTGACCCGCGGGCTGGGCCGGGCGAGGTGGGCTCTGCGGGGGAGGGAGCAGCCGTGGCCGACGGTGCCCAAGCCTTGCTTCTCTGTCCGTGAGCAGGGAGGCCACGCCCGCGCCGGGTTTCCGAGCTGCAGAGGCCGAGGCCGGCTGCAGAGGACGGCGCCTGGCTCGTGCGCGCGGACGCCGCGACGGCGGCGGGCTGGGCCTCTCAGCGCCGCGCCCACGCGGGCCCTGGGCTGGGGGGGGCCGGGCCCCCACACCGGAGCCCCTACACTGCGGGTCGGCCCTTTGCTCCGGCGTGGTCCCGCCTGGTCCCGGCCTGGGCAGGATGCTGCGCCCCAGTGTGGGCGGTGGAGCGCTGTCTTCATTATTCCTAAATAAAGACGCCCTTTTCAGCAGCCACCCCGGATCAATAGTGTTTCTACACACTGGAGTCGGCTATATTGGGAAAGAAATTTAATTCTACCCAAATACCCTCAGAAAATAACCAGAAATATATTTAAGGATCGATGAGTGAGTCTCTCCCCTGGAACAGTGAGCCGGGCCTGCCCTCGGGGCCACAGGGCTGGGGCTGGGGCTGGGCCGGGCCGCCCAGGAGGGGCACTTCCTCCGGCCGCTGGCCCGTCGGCCGGACTCGGCTCCCGTGGGGAAGGGGCACGGCGCTTGGTAGGGCAGGCCACCTCTTGGCTGGGTTGGGGTCCCTGTCACTGGCCTGGCCGCCAAGATGCCCCCACGTCCATCCGTGGTGGCCGGACCCAGGAGCTGCACGTGTCCGTCCAGCGGAATATTACTCAGCCCTGAAAATGGGAGACTGGGCCACACACCAGCAGCTGGTGCCCTGCGGGGCCTCCCGGTGCACTCAGACAGCCCTGGCCGGAAGTGGGTGGGTGGGGCCGGGGACAGGGCCTAGAGGGGCAGCGCCCGAGGGGGCAGGTTGAGGCCCAGGGGGCCTGTGGTCAGGGCTGTGTCAGCACTTTGAGACCTGCCGCTGGCGGGTTGCACGTGCCCACGTACACACACACCACACACACACACACACACACACACACACACACTGGGGGCGCTGCCCTCGGCCCTGTCCAGCCGTGCCTGCAGTGCACGGTGCAGGGTCCCTCACGTCCTCCAGAACTGCCCTCCAGCCTTGGGCAGGAGGAGGAGGAAAAGGGCCGGGAGGAGAAATCGATATGGCGGGGGCTCCGCGGTGCTTAGAGATGTGGCTCCTCCTGCCAGCAGAGGCTCGAAAGTGCCATTTTGGCAAAATAAATAAAATGATGGTTAAAAAAAGCCATTTTCTCCTGCAGTGACCTCCCCGCCGAGCTGTGCCCCAGGCGCCGGCTCCGGGCCAGCCTGGGCATCAGGAGGAGGGCACCGGACGCTGGGCCTGAGCCTCAGCCCTGCCCCGCCCTTGCCCCCGGGGCCAGCCCTCCCCCCCCAGTATTCTGGGCCCAAGGGCAGGGAGTGTGGCTGGGCGGCGACTGCTGCCAGGGACCCCCTGGCTCCTGCCCTGCCCTCGGCCTGCCCCTCGGCCACCGTGTGGCTGCGGGCCTCCTCCCACCACGGCCACGCAGTGTCCCTGGTGCCCGCCGAGGGCCCTGCGGCCGAGAAGCCAGCCTCAGGCACGGCCCTCGCCTCCCCCACGCCAGGCCGCCCCGACCTCTGACCCGGAAAGCAGAAGCAGCCGGAGAGAGCAGCCTCTGGCCAAAGTGGACATCCTCTGAGCTGGACCAGCTTGGGGCCGCCACGACAGCCCCGCTGCCCCAAGGCTGTGGCGAGTGGCCAGCCGGCGCTGTGGACAGGCCAACACCTCATCCTCTTGCCCTCTGGTGCCCCCTGGGAAGCCCGTGTCCACTGCTCACCTGCCAGGCTGCCCTGCCCTGGGCCAGGCCTCCTGGCCTCTTAGAAAGCGCACAACCCCCCCCGCCCCCGCTCCCTCCTCCCTCAGGCCAAGCAGTGGGGTCCCCAGCGCCCGCCGCTCTGCCCTGGCCCGCAGCACCCGGCACTCTAGCAGATGGCCCTGGACCTGTGGGTGCCTCAGGATGGACCCCGGGTACAGTTAGTGCTGGGTGCCACTGACGGGGGGGGCAGGCTGGCACTGGGGTGTGGCAGTGTTGGGGTGCAGTCTGTCAGGGTGCAGTCGGGCAGGCTGGCGCTGGGGTGCAGCATCTCAGCTCCTCCGTGGGCGGGGTCTCACCTGGCTAGGCCCCCTATGCGCCCAGGGCTTCCCGGGAAGTGCAACTGGCTCCTGGGAGGGCCTGGTCCTGTCTGAGCTGGACTCGGGGCGGGAACCAGAGGGGACGCACTCAGCCTCCCACCGCGAGTCGGCTCCAGGAGCCGGCCGCTCCGCTACCTCGGGACGCCCAGGCCCCCACAGCCAGCCCCGTCTGCCTGGCCCTTCTGCCACCGCTCTCCGTCTGTCCGTGGTGTGCTTCCAGAAGCTCTGCGGCCCCAACGCACCCCCACAGCCCCATCGCGCCCCGCCCCGCCCCCCTCTGCCGCGCGACCCCAGCGCCCCCCACGCTGCGCGCCGTGGTCGTCAGGGTCTGCGGTCCCGTTCTCCTCGAGACCAGTCACGTCAGAGCGGGTTTGCTGCTAGACACCCCCGGTCGGGTGGGGGAACGCGGGGCGGAAGATGGGGAGGGCGGAGCGGTGGACTAGGCCCTGGTAGGCCCAGGCGCAGGCCGCTCTGCAGTGGACAGACGCACGCTCCGCACGGGCTCGCGCTGGGCCGGCGCGCTGGGGTCCCCGCGGGGAGGAACCCCGTGTTTCCTGGGTTTGAGAAGATGCCAGTAAGCGGGCCCCATGGCCTCTGCCCGCAAACGTTGCGCACCAGGGCGCAACCGCGAGGGCGGTTCTGCAGGGCGGCAGATGGGCTTGGGCAACGCTGCCTCGTTTCCAAAGCCCTGCCCGCAGGTTGAGCAACTGGGAACTTCACTCGGCCACCCTGGCCCGAGGCTGCGCTGGGAGATCCCGGTCGCGGAATGTCCAGATGGGGTGAGCGGGCCGTGCGCGTGCGCACAGGCTGGGGCTCTGCGTTAGCTCCCCGCGCCCCGCCCCTCCTCTAGCGGTAGCCGTGAATGTGCTTCTCCCGCTTGCTCTAGGATTCTTTTCTTCTGTTTATTTTCCATCTGAAAAGGGAACCTCGCCCCAGGCCCAGCGCCCCTCTGCCCAGTCCGCTGCCCGCAGGGCCTGCTTCCGTCCCTCTCCGCAGGACGGCTGGCACCCAGCCCCAGCGTGGGCTCGCCCTTGGCTCCCCCTCACCCTGGCACCCCACGAGTCTCTCCCTTCCCCTCCTCCCGAACCCGCCGCCCCTCCCACCCCTGCTGCGGCCCCGCCCCGCCCGTCGCTCCAAGGAGCCGCTGTAGACGCGCCGGAGGTCGCGCGCCTGCCCAGGGCCCTGCGCCAGGCCAGGCCGAGCTCAGGCCACTGCCGCCCAGGAGCCGGCGGCCGCGTGCTAACCGCCTCCCCGGCTCGACTGGGCAGAGCCCCCCCCAGAAAGGCCGGTCTCTGGGCCAGGACCGAGGACCTGTGACTGGGAGGGGGGCTGCCCCTTCCCTGTCGGGGCGCCCAGAGGCCAGGTGTGGGGGGCGCACAGGTGCAGCGTCGCCGGACCAGGGCAGGGGCGCCGGGGCGCGGCCGTCCGGGACACGAGCTCCTGGGAATGGCGGGGTCCCGGAGCTGAGGACAGGCAGGGGCAGCCCGGATGGCGGCGGCCGCTGCTCTCACTGTAGTGCGGCCCTGAGGCCCCACCCGCCGGCCGGGCTGGCCGGGCCTCACTCGATGGGGTGGGGTCCCTGCCCGGGTGAGGGCCCGGCCGGCTGGGCCTCCGAGGCCCGGGCCTCGCTGGTCACGCCTTTCGCTGCCTCCCCAGGGACTCCCAGGCAGCTGGCACCACAGGCCTGAGCGGGCCTGACTGCTGGGGGTGCCCCGGGGACGCTGCCGGCTGTGGGGACTTTCACAGCTCCGCGGCACGCTCTGTGCCCCTGGGGCCGGCCCCGCTGCCCGACCCCAGAGTGAGGCTGCAGCCCCGCCGGCCAAGGCTGGCCTGCCTTCGCGCCGGCGTCCCTGGGGCTTCGCGAAGTCCCTGCTTCTCGGTCGCGGCCATGCGGTGGCCGCCCATCTCTGGGTCGACTCCACGCCTCGCGCCCCTTCCTGGCCTCATGCTGCCACAGACCAGCCATTAAGCCCCCCAGGGCCTCAGGTGGGGTCAGAGGGAACACGGGCGGGTCCCGGCGGGGTGCCCTGGTGGGTCCCTGGGGCTGCCTGAGCCCAGGCAGAAGGCCCCCACGATGACTGCCAGCTTGGGGAGACCCTGTCTAACCAGCTGCCCTGACTCTGGGCCGTAGGGGGCTGCTCGGGGGTGCGGGGCCTCTGGTAAGCCCAGCCCCCCCCCCCCGCCCCCCGGGCCTGGTGGTCAGCCGCCCCAGGAATGAAGTGGCCTGAGGGTCTCACAGAAGGGGGTCTAGAGAGCGCATCTCCCCAGCCCGAGCCGCAGTCCCACCCCAGCCCGAGCCCGGCCGCCTTCCCGCCCCCGGCCGCTGAATCAGCACAGCAGGGGAAAGCAGCAGATCAATTAATTGCTCCTCTCGGCAGCCTCGGGCAGCTGCTGCCCCTCAGATGCGGCCACGGCCGCCTCTGGGCAAAACCGCAGGAGGCAAGATGCCTCCCACACCCAGGCCCCGCCCGCGCCCGCCCCCCGGGTGGTCAGATCCATCCGCTGCCCTCGGACAGGAAGGAGCCGGGGCTGCTGTGTCAGCGCTTTTGCCTCCGCAGAGCGCCCCGCGGGCGCGGCCCCCAGCCCCGACCCGTGTCTCTGGGGCACAGCGGCCACGGCCCCACCGTCTCTCCAGAGGTCCGCGGGCGGCGAGGCTGGGCGCTGGGCAGCGAAGGCAGGCGCGGGCAGCTGGTGCCTCGCCCCAGCTTGTTCCGTGCAGGACAGAGACCTCGCAGGTCCTGCTGGACCCCTGAGCCTTTCTGGTCCGGGGAGGGGAGGGAGAGGGGCCGGCGGGCCTCTGTGGGCACACCCAGACTTCCTGCCCAGCCTGTCGGCGGCAGCCTCCCCCAGGGTGGAATCTTAAACCACCCACTCTGGATTTCCCGGCCAGGGCCTTAGAGCAGGGAGGGTGAGGCCCAGAGAGAGGCGAAGAGCGGCCGGCCCAGGATCCCTGAAAACACCAGCCAGAGCCGCCCCGGACGGCAGCACTGCCCGAGGGGAGCAGAAGAGCAAAGGGGAGGCAGCCCCCGCCCAGCTGCGACGAAACCGCTCCCAGGGCACCGCAGGGGGCTGCTTACGGTCCCCCCAGCACAGGCACCCGCCAGCGCAGCCCGGAAGGGGGAGCGGGGCCGCCCAGGCCCCCCCTGCCGCTCTCGCGCCATCTAAGCAAACCCGGCTTTGCGCTGAAGCCTTCCGCGGCCCCAGTCGAGGACGGCCCCCAGACTCAAGAAACTGGGCAGGAGCCTCCGGAGGGCAGGCACCTTTGCCGAAATCGCCCCCGTCCCGTCCCCTCCTGCCTGCGGGCACCGCCCTTCACCGCCCCGGGCCTGGACGTGCCCGGCAGGTGGACGGGTACCGGGGAGGCAGAGGCTGGCGGGGCAGGCGGGTGAGGGCACGGAGAGCAAGGCGGCAAAGGGCAGTGACAGGACGTGGACTCGAGGGGCGTGCCTGGAGCAAGACACCCGTCAGCGGTGATCGGCGGGCAGGGAGGGCCGGGCACGCTCCGCCAGCGCCGCCCGCGCTCGGTGAGACGCCCCGGACCTGAGCGCTTCGGGGCACCTGCCCCTGCGGAGCCGCTGCCTCTCCGTCGCGGACAGACTCTCGAGCCCACGCCTTGCAATCCGCGTCCTCGTTTCGGTGAGGCGAGAGCCGGTTGTTGCCGTAGCACGAGAGCCGCCCCCCCCCTCCGCCCCAAAGGCAGGCGAGCACGCGCCTGCGCCCCTCGAGCCCCTGGCGGTGGAGAGCTGCGCCCCGCCCCGAGGGCCCCCACCAGCCGCCGCCCGCTGGTGGTCAGACCAAGCCGGGGCTCTGCCCGGCCTCTCGTCCATCCGGCCGCCGTGGTGGGGGCTAAAGGGACCTGGTGCAGGCGCGCCCAGCCGCAGCTTGGCCGGACTGAGCCGGGCAGCCGGTGTCTGCCAGCCCTTCCCGCCCGGCCACCGACCTAGCCCGACCCGAGGCCCCTGCTGGGCAAGTGCGCGCTCCAGGCCTGATGGCCGTCCACTAGCACCCACAGGTCGGTACCCCGTCCGGGCGCTCCCCCGGCCAGCCTGGGGCCTGACAGAATGAGGCACCAGCCTTGGCATGCGGGGACGGCGCCCCAGCAGGTCGGGAAAGGCGCCGCCCACCAGGGAGCCGCTGCCCCGTTCAGCTGTTAAAATTGGAAGTGGCCGTGCAGGAGGCGCGGCCTCAGGGAGACCTTTCCTGGGCGGCTGGACAGAGCGCCTGGACAGACAGACGATAGCCAGCCACGCTGGGCGGAAACAGCCGGACACCCTGGCCCCAGGGAAGGACCGCAGGCCGCGGCGACCCCTCCTGACCCCAAGCCGCTGCCCCGGGGCCTGCCAGGGCGGACCGCGGCCTCGCAGCTCCAGCGCTGCTGCTTGCACAGGCCTGGCCTGGTGTGGGCAGCCCTGGGGCGCAGCTGGACAGGGGCCGGGCCTGGAGACCCAGGGCCTGTTCACTTCTGCTTCCAGAGGTGGATCCAAGACGCTGTTTTTACACTTATTCTGTAATATTTGAAGATTTTTCTGTTTCCTTCCTGTTCGTGAGGAAATTCAGGGAAGATACAAAGTGTCCGCTCAAGTCAGCAGGAGCCCATGTCAGGGGCTGCACCCGCTTACGGGGGCTGAGCACCCCAGTGCCCAGCCACGGGGACCCGCGCCCACCACCCAGGCCAGGCCCCGCCCCTCCACGGAAGGCCCCTCCCCTCCATGGAAGGCCCCACCCCTTTGCGCCCTGCAGGGCGCCCCACAGGCAGGCACCCCTCCTGCCCGTTGCCCCACAGGGGCGCAGAGTGCGCGCGGGGCCCAGAGCCCTCCCCGCCCCCGTCCAGGGTCTGCACACGGTGGCAGTGCGCACAATGTGGGGGCGCTCTGCGCCGGCCAGCCCTGTCCCCCCCACACATCCCTGTTCTCATGGGCAAGTAGTTGATTTAGGGTGAACAGACGGACGAAGCGCCCCACTGAGCCCTCACGGGCAGCAGGTGAAGAGCAGGCGCGGCGCCCTCAGGGCCAAGCCCGCACCGACCAGGGCCGGCGGCCGCGCTCACCGGCGAGGGCACAGGCAGCTCTCTCGACCCGGTGGGTGAATTAAATATTGACGCAAACTCCAGAAATATCTACAAGGAAACACAGCGGCCACATTGTATCGATTGCGCTGGGCCTTTAATAATTAATCAGCCGGCTGGTGCGCTGAGGCCCCACCGCGCAGGCCCCGCTGCTCCCAGACGCCCGTGGCGGAGAGGAGGGTGCCCCCCAGGCTGGCGGCCCCAGGGAACAGCCGCGTCCAGAGGTGACCCTCCAGGAAGCTTCTGGAGTCGGGGCGCCGGGGGTCCCCAGCCAGGCTTCTGCTCGCACCAAGAGCTGCGCGGGAGCTGGCCTGGGGTCAGCTCTACGCTGGCGCTGCCCCCGGGGGCTGCAAACCAGAAGACCCCCACTCTATTGCTGGCTCCTCTGGAGAAATGCCCTCTGGACACAGGCAGACTCCCCACAGCCCCCCTGGCCCCCAACCCCCTGCTGAGTCGCCCCCAGTGGGTTCTGGGGGCTGTGGGGCCCGAGGTCCCCCTGCTTCCTCCAGGCCCCGCCAGCTCGCTGGGCCAACCAGCTAAGCCAGAGAAACGCCCTGTGCGGGGATTAGGGCTTTGTTCCGACTCGCGGGGTGCGGGCCCCGGGGGTGGGGGCTGCCTCCCTCCTGGGGCGCCAGCCCGGGGAACTGGCCCAGGCGTCCTGGGAGTCCCCAGCTCGCCTGACGACACGCCCAGCGGAGCCCACCCTCGACCCGTTCTCCAACAACCTGGCCCTCCAGGCTGGGGGTAGGACGCAGACACATCCGCCCTCCGGTGCTGGCCCATGGACACAGCCTCCAGGCTGACCTACCCCCCAGGGCTCGGGATTGAAGAGGCTGCAGGACCCGCCTTTGGCCCCCACTGCCCGGGACTCTGGTTGGTGCCCGGAGTGCAGAAGCCCCGCTCGCCTGCCCGCAGCTCCAGCAGCGGTCGGAGGGCCTGTGCGGCCCCTGGTGACTCAGGCCCCTGGGCCTGGGCCTGACTGGGCCTCACTCTGCCTCGGGGAGCCCGCACTGCCCCCGCCCGCCGCGGTGGGGTCCCCAGGCCCAGAGCTCTCAGCAGCACCCAGAATGCCCCAGTAGGAGGGGCTGGCGGGACTGGGCCCCACGCTTGGGCCTCTCCTGAGGCTCCGGTCCCTCTCTGTCCTAGGTCTGCCCGTGCCCCGGTTCCTTCTGTCCCCGGGGTCCCCAGCCCTTGTCCTTGCTCCCATCCCCAGCCCCCCGGCCCCCCCCAGAGTGAGGGTCGCTCTCGGCCACCAGAAGGTCCTTCAGCTGTGCCAGGAGAACCGGCCTCTCAGAACCCACCACTTCTCTGTGCAGCTGCCCTCCGCCCGCTGCCCCGCCGGGTCTCCAGCCTGCGCCCGCCGCACCTCGAGCCGACCGTGGGATGGAGGAGCGCCCATGGGTCTCCCGCACCCTCGCAGGCCTGGGCTCCCCCAAAGCCGACCTTCTGAGGAAGGTCGCGAACAAGGGGTCAGCCCAGGAGGTTCCGCAGGAGAACCCGAGCCTGTCCGGGAGCTTGGGGACCCTGGAGCGGCCGTGCGGAGGCCCACCCTGCTCCCGGAGCCCGGCCGCCCGCGGGGGCGCGAGACGCTGCTCTGCGAAAGGACACGCCGCGGACCACCGCGGGGACGGAGTGCGCGTGCCCAGGCGCAGCGCGCGCACGCAACACACAGGCCGCGTTACACATGCCGCCCACGCGCGGCACGCTCCAGAGGCAGGGGTGTGGCCGCGTTGCGGGGCTCCCCGGGCTCCGGAGCGGGGTTTGTGGGGTGGTCTGCGCAGGCTGGGCCCGCTCTCCACCTGGGAGGAGGGGCCCCGGGGCCTGCGGCAGGTCCGTGGCGCCTTGGTGACGCGGGTCCGCCCTGGCCCCAACACACCCCCACCCCCGCCCGTGCGGGGAGAGCTGCGGTGGACGCGCGGCCTTCGCCGGCTCCCTGGAGGGCCCTTGGGCGCTGTTTGTTCCTGAGGCCTCTGTCCAAGCCCGGAAAGGCCCGGTCCTCGAGCGCTGCCCCGCGGTGGGGTGGGGCGGGGTGGGGTGAGGTGGGGGGGCCAGGCGGGGGGAGGAGGCGCCGCTGCTGTTGCAGGAGGTGGGAGGGGCCCTGCGGCTCGGGCGGGGCCTCTCCGGACCCCTCGCCGACGCCCCTGGCCTGCCCGGCGATGTCTGAAGCCCCCTGGTCGCCCGTCCCAGCAGCAGGTCCGAGCCCTGGTGTCCCTCGGGTGGGGCCGCCCCGCCCCGCATGGAAATAGCAGCCGAGCCTGGGGTCACCTCCGCTTTCAACTGGCAGGAAGAGTTGCTTTTGCTGCTTCCTATCTTCTCGGCCTTTAATGATTTCCGAAATCTCAGGGAAATGTGCACTATTTTTATAAGGGGAAGGAGAAGAGGAGCCGCAAGAGGCCTAAAAATAAACTCTCCTCCTGGAGCCGCAACCCGGCCCTGGGCACACCTGGCGGCCGCCTGCGGGTCCTCGCTCGGGCAGCCCGGAGTGGGCCCGGCCGGCGCCTGCCCATCCCAGTGCCTGAATTTCCATCTCGCTGAAACAGTCGGCAGCTCCGAGGGCAGGGGCCGGTGCGGGGATGTGCCCGCTCCTCCCGCTGCAGTGGGCACCCGGCTGGCCGAGGCCTGGGCAGCCACGGACGTTCCTGGCCTTCGTGGGGACCCCAGCAGAAGCCCGCATGCTGGGGCAGCCCGGGCTTCTGGGGGGTGGGTCCCCAACCCGCTCCTGGGGGGAGCTTCAGGGCCCCGGGTCAGTGGGAGTGGGCGGCTATTCTCAAGGGGCACTGACCGGGCGCCGAGGCCTAGGCTGCTGGGCCAGGCCTGGCAGGAGCTCCGGGCCATGGGTGGCCGTCTCTCTGCCCATCCACCCTCGTCGGCGTGGCCAAGGGCGCACCGTGGCAGCCGGCTAGCCCTCTGCCAGCCGGACGGCCCCAAGCCTGCTCCCTGCCCCCCCGCTGCACCCGGGCCCTGCCCGGGGACACCAGAGGACACAGTGGTGTTGGGGACGCTCAGCAGGAGGGGCGACCAAGCCCCGTTTCCCCCAAATCAAGGGCTTCCCTGGGTGGATGGACGTTGGTGCCGACCCAGGGTGATGAGTGGGTCCCCAAAGGCCAGGCCCCAGTGCCGCCTGCACCCCCGCCAGCTCCCCACGCCTCCCCACTCTCCCCTGCCCCCGGCCCTCTGCCCCCGGCCGCGGGCTCAGCTGCCCCCTCGGGGATTCCAGGGCTGGACGCCCCGCGGACGGGGCCCTGAGGGCAGCCCCAGGGGCCAGAGGTGGCGCGGCTGGCGCTGCCCTAAACTGTGATTTGAGAGAATAAAGTCAGACGGGATAAGCTTTCAGGCTTTCTTCTCCCCACAATTAATGTTTTTCCTTCAGCAGGTTGAAGTAATTACTTGGAACTGGTTTCAGGAAGTGAAGTAGAAATCTGATGCTGTCGCCCACTGGACAGAGCGGGGAGGGGACAGGTGGCCTGATATCGCATGTCCTGCTCCGTGGGCAGCAAGGCCTGGGCCAGTGCGCGGGGGCTCGGAGGCAGAGAGGGCGGCCCCGCTCCCTCCCAGGTCCTCGGCCGGGAGATAATTAAACCGACGGGAGATTAAGTGGAGAAAGGGGCCGAGGCCACTCAGACACGTGAGGCGCCGCGTGACGGCGGCCTGTCCAGCTGTGGCCACTGACCTCCCGCCGTGCTCCTGAGAGCAGCAGGCCCAGCCCCTGCCCGGAGCCGGAGGGGGTTCAGGGCCCGCGGGCGTTCTCAGGCAATCCGGTTCCCAGCGAGACGCCACACGCCCTGTGGGTGCAGGGAAGCTGCCCCCGCAGACAGGGCACCCCGCAGACGGCGTCCACAGGGTTTGGTCCGAGGGGGCCCCCGGCTGGGGCCAGCACATCTTGCCGGGCTGGGAATGTGGGGGCTCCGAGCCCCGAAGGTGCAGACCCCGCGGGCCAGCGCACCACTGCCAGCTGCCGGCCCCTCCCGCCCGCCGCCCCCACGCCTCAGCCCACTGTCCAGCCCCGCGTCCCCAGGCCCCCACCGCACGCACCGGGGCTAGGAGCTGCCCGGCGGGTTTAGGGCCTGTGGCTGCCATGATGTGGTCAGGGCGCTCTGGCGCGTGGGTGCAGCCAGCTTAGCCCGGCTCTCGGCCACTGCGGTGACTCGCGGACGTGGACGGGACCCTCTCCTCGGCCCAGCTCGCCCCCCACAGCCCCTCAGCCACGCGGCCAGTCTCTGCTTCCCGGGGGCCCCTGCAGCCGGGGTGCTCCCACGGGGGGCTGTGCCCTGGCGTGGCCGAGACCTGCCTTCACGGAGGGGCCAGGCCGGAGAGATCAGAGGTCAGAGGTCGGGCACCCTGGATGCCGGAGGGAGCAGCCGCCCTGTGGGAGAGCCCCGAGGCACGAGGCCCAGTAGGCCGCGCGGTGGCCGGAGGGGGCGGGCAGTGTGGCCGGGGCTCCCGCCAGGGCCTGGACTAGCCGAGCCATGTGTGGCCCCCGCTGGCCATCACGGCTCCTGACCCACGGGGACCGCGGGCCGGGCCAAGGAGCGTCCCCGGGAGGACCGTGGCGGCGGCGTGTCCGGCTCGGCCCGAGGACCCAGGCGGCCCCCGCGGGTGGGGAGCAGGCAGACGCTGACCGGCGGGCGAGCTGGGCACTGCGTCCCCGCCAGGTCCCGTCTGCCTCCTCCCAGGGCCGTGGCCACCACGGGGCCAGCACTGCCTCTGGCCTGTCCCCTGGCTGTGTCCTCCTGGGTGGGCCTACGGAAGGTGTGGGCGTGCTGTGAGGTGTCCTGGGCCCGGTCAGCAGGCAGGAGCGCACGCCTCCTCGGACTCCTTCCTGCCCGCGGGGCCGCCCACGCTGGCCGCTTGCTCCTGGGGCGCTCGGCAGGGCACACGGGCGTCCGGCTGCGTCCGAGGAGCGTGTCCAGTGACTGGGCCTGACGACGCCCGGCCGCCCCGCTCGGGCAGCTGGGGCACGGCCGAGGGGCCTTCCCTGCCCCCTGCCGAGGGTGGGGCTGCCTCCCGGGACTTGGCCGACGGCGTGGCCCAGGGGCCTGTGTGTCCCTTGCAGCCTGTGGCCGGGCCTGCCCATTGCCGTGCCGCCGGATCGCCCGCCTCCTCCCGGGCTGTTTACACTGAGTCCCAGGGGGGCCGGTGCCCGGCCGAGGGCCTGGAGGGTGCGCGGTGGGCTGCTGAACCGAGGCGCCTGCGGGGTCCAGCTGGGGCTCCGGAGCGAGTGAGGGAGCGGCCCACCAGCAGGACACTGGCTGGTGCCTGCTGTAAACCACGTCCGCGGGGCTGGTCTCCCCTAAAGATCGGCTGGACTTTTCTCGGCAGGCCTGAGGCTGTCCGTCCCTTCGGCGGCACCTGGGTCGAGGAGGACCCAGAGCCGTGAAGTCTATGGGGTCACTCTGGGCGGGGCAGGACCGCCCGGAGACCAGAGAAGGCCAGCGGGGGCGTTTCCCCTGCCCCGGAGGCCCCGCCCCCGGAAGCCCCGCCCCTCCCGACAAGGGACCACAGCGGGGGAGTGTCCAGGGCGGAGTTCTCGGGCCCCACACAGCCCCTCCCGGGTAATACTGCCCAAGCAGACCCGAGGACCCTGCCCCAGCGGCTCCACCATCCTCGGGGCCTCAGGGCGGGGCGCGTCGGCAGAGGCCCTGCTGGAGGGGCTGGGCTGAGGCAGGGGCCCGGCCACTGTGTGGCCATCAAGGCGGGGCACCACGGGCCTCGTGGGCCCGGCCCCAGGGCCTGCCCGGAGTCGTTCGAGCAGAGGAGGGCCTACAGCAGTGAGGTCCGCTGAGGAGACCACCGCCTCCGGGGCCCGCGTCAGGGAGGGCGGGCGCACGGGGAGGGGCGTGGAGGACGGGGGCTGGTCCCGCTGACCAGAGCCCAGCGCTTCACTGCTGTTGGAACGCGGTGGCCGCGCCCCTGCCTGCGCCGGAACTGGCCGGCGTCTCTCCAGCAGGGCAGAAGTCAGTCCAGGGTGCTGGGCGGCCGGGTGGTGCCTGACGGGCGCTCGGAGGGCTGGGCCCGGCCCCTTCCCTCCGGCAGCAGCCGCACCGAGGAGCCTGCTGTTTCCCCAAGGCTGGGGCCGGGCCTCCAGGCGCAGGCCTCTGGGGGGCAGGTCCACCGGGACCAGGAGCCCCACGGCACCGCCAGACACGGAGACGCCTCACACAGCCGGGCCTGGGGTCGCAGGAGAGGCCGACAGCAGCCTCGCAGCCTTCACCCCATGGTCACAAGTGCCAGAGAGCTGATTGCACGCCCGGCGGCCACCCGAGGCCGGCTCGAGGCCCCTCACCGCCCTCACCCAGGCCGCCCACACGAGACCCAGCGGGCCCCCTCCCCGACCATGATCTCGGCCAGCCTTCGGGCCCTCCCGGTGGAGATGGAATTTTCGGGGTGGGAGTCCGGAGAGGGGTCCGCGCGGACCCAGGCTTCCCAGCACGTGACACCGCCGCGCTGCCCAGGCCCCTGGGGCAGGGCGCTCGGCCTCCGCCCCTGGCGAGGAGCACAGTCCCCGCCCTGGAGGCGGAAGCAACAGGGAGTCGTTCCCCGGCCTCGGGCCTCGCCCTGCCCCCGGGCGCAGGCCTTCCCAGCTCCCGGGGCCCGCGCGGGCGGGGCCGCGGGGGGCGGGGGCGCGGGGGGCGCGGGGGGCGCGGGCGCATGCTCATTCGTGCTCGTGACGTGCGCGCCGGGCCGGGCGGCCGGAGGCCGGGCGGGGAGGGGCGGCGGGCGGAGGACGGGGCGGGGAGAGGAGGGCGGAGAGCCAGAGAGGAGGGCTGAGAGCTGCGCCGAGCGCGGGCAGAGCAGAGCCGAGCGGAGCCGGGCGCCGAGCAGGCCGCCGCGCTCCCCGCCCGCCCGCAGCCCCATCGCCAGCCGCCCCGGCGCGCGGACTCCGGCCGCCGAGCGCCCGCGTCCCGGCGCCCCCTGCCCGAGCGCCCCCACCGACCGCCGGCCGCCCGGGCCGGGCATGAGCGCGGAGGGGCCGCGGCCGCCCCCCGCACCGCCCCGCGCGCCCGGGCCGTGACCGGGGCGGGGCGCGCGGCCGCATCGGGCCCGGGCCCATGGGCGCGCCGAGCCGCGCGCGGGGGCGCTGAGCGGCGGGCGGGCGGGCGCGGCCGGAGCAGCCATGGACTGCAGCCTTGTGCGGACGCTGGTGCACAGATACGTGAGTGCCGCCCGCGGCGGGCCGGGCGGGGCTGGGCGCGGGGGCCGGACGCGGGCCGCACGGAGCGCGGACCTGTGCCCGGGGCTGGGCGCGCCGGGCGCTGGGAAGCCGGCGGGGTGTGCCCCACCCCGGCTTCCGATGGGTCCCGGGCTCGCCTGGGGGGACCTGCGGGAGAGCAGCGAGGACCGGTCCGCTTCTCCTGCCCGTCGGGAGTGTCACACTTGTGCAGAAAAGGCGTGTTTTTTCCGTGCTTTTTAACACCTCCCGGGAGTCCGGAGTGAAGTTTGGAGTCTTTTCCCCCCCGAAAGTAGCACGTAACCAATCAGATCGAGGCCCGCTGTCGGGGTTCGGTTAGCCGCTGGCGGGTGCGGGACGGGATGTTTTTACTCTGAGGAGCGGAGTACGCGGCGGGCGGCGGGCGAGAGGGCGGTGTGGACAGGTGTGCTCGGAGCTGGCCCTCCAGAGGCGGGGAGGGGGCCTGACCGGACCCGCAGTCTTTCCGTTAGGTGGGTTCTCGGCAAAGGGCAGCTTGGCGGGGCGGGGCGGGAGTGGCTCTTTGCGCCGCGGGGCCGCCGCACAGGTGCCTCCCCTAGAACCGTGCCCTGGGCCCCGCAGTGGCCCTGGAGGTCAGTTTGTCACCGGCACCCAAGAATTTTGGAGCCCAGGGAGGGGCAGCGGGCGCCGGGATCCCGGTCCCCGCACAGTTGTCGGGGGCTGAGCGCGGCAGGTGACACCTTTGTTCTGTGTAATAAAAGACCCTGCTGGGCGGGGAACAGCTCCTGAAGAGCAGGCGGCCTTCCCTGCTCGGGCAGCCTGCGTCTGCCTCCTGGGGCGGTGTGGACTCACGTCTGGTTCAGCTCCTCGGGAGGACGGGCTGCCGGGCGACCCCACCCTGCCTGGCCGCAGCCTCCCATCAGTCGGCACTCGCTTTAGAACTCTCCTCGGCGGGTCACGAGGCCCAGGCGCTCAGTATTCCGGAGTGGACCTTCCGCCTGCAGTGGCCCGTGGGCCCTGGAGCAGATGTCCCCGTCTTCCTGGCCGCACTCAGACTGCTCGGCTCGCCTGTCTGCTGCTAAGTTAATTTGACTTTTTCCAGGAACAGCCCGCTCTGTGCGCGAGGGGTCACCGGTCAGGCGGGCCGCGGGGCGCCCGGCCTGCGTGTTCCCCGGCCCCGCTGGCTCCCTGGGAGCTTGTTCACAACGCCGGACGGTGATCGGCCTCCTGCCGTGGGGGCTGGGGCTCCCGGGACGAACTCAGCCTCTGTGAGGCTGTGCCGGGGCGCACCTCCCCCGCGGGCCGAGCTGTTTTCTGCTTGTAAGTGACATCGGGCAGGACCAGGAAGTGCCGGAGGGGGCTTGACATTCTCTGAAAAGTATTTCCAAAGCTGTGATGGTGGCACGTCCTCTCCTTCCTCGAGCCCTGAGGCAGGAAAGCAGATTCCAGACCACCGGTTCCTGGGCTCGGCCCTGGGGCCCATTCGCTGTCCAGTGCGGCCGGGGCTGGCTGGTGCCTGCTGGGGAGCGTGTGCTGGCCCAGTGGGGCTGGGAGGACGCTCGCGCGCGGGCTGGGGACGCAGGCTGTGCTCTGACACGTCTCCCCGTCTGCATTTGGGATACTGGATGCGCTGTCCAGCAGGTGGAGAGCTTGCTCGGCCCCCCACGTGCACGAAGCTGCGGGGTCCGAGCCGGCCTCCCCAGAGCCACCCTCGCCGCCTCCGTACGGGGCCTGCTCACCAGGACGGGCCTTACGTTTTACGGCATGGACGTTCCCCTCTGCCCAGGGCCTTTGCTTTTGAAACAAACCTTCGCATTAGGGTTTCCTTCCGGAGCGAAAATAAACGCGGGCCCGGAGACCCTCGGCGGCGGGCTCAGGGTGCGGGGCCCCTCCGCCTCTGCCTTCAGTGCCAGGCGTCTGGCCACGGAGGTCAGTGGCCAGCATGTGGTCGCCGTCTGCCTGAGGCCGCCACACGCTGCGCTACTTGGGAGCTCCTGGCCGCCCAGCACCCAGCGGCCTTCCTGGGGTGCCGGCCGTGTGTGCCTGAGACGACAGCTGCAGGTGGGCCCCTCTGTTTCCGCTCTAGCCCTGGCCAGCTGGCCCTCCCGGGGCTCCTGCGCGCCGGCCAGGGCTCCTTCGAGGAGCGCTCGCAGCCCGAGGGGCGTTTGGGCGACGGGCCTGCCCTCAGCTCAGCGCTGCTGACCAGCCGCCCGGTGGACCAGGAGGCCGAAGGGGCGAGGACGAGCTGGCCAGTCCCCGAGCCCGGGCTCTCGCTTTGGACCACGCCGCCGGGTTCGCCTGCAGGGACAGTCGGCAGAGAGCTGTCGTGAGCCAGCACCGCTGACCTTCACTCGGAGCTGGTGTCCAGACCCCGTCCACGGCCAGGCCGGCCTACTGCACCCTGCCCACCCGCTCGGCTGCCGCCCCCGCCTGGGCTGCTGGCCCGCTCACACAAAGCCGGGCCCCGGGCCCCAGTATCCTCTGCTGCTGCTGCCCAGGGCAGTGTCCCTCATGGCAGTCAGTGTCTCCCCGTCCTGGCGCTTTCTGTCCTCGCCTGGCGTGAGCCTGCATGCACGTGGGGGGGCCCAGTCCTGGGCTCACCTCAGCTGGACGCAGGGGACACCGCCTGGGCAGGGCCACGTCCAGGCCCCACGGCCCCAGTGGGGAGGGGGCTGGACGTCCAAGCAGAGCCCTCCGCCTCCCTGCTGGCCGCTGCCGCCAGCCCGGGCCCCCGCTCGAGGCCTCTGGGCCGCGGCCCCGCCCCTCCGAGCAGCTCCTGGCGCGGTGGCTCCGCGGCCTCAGTGTGGACGGGCCTCTGCCTGCGGGCAGGGACGGTCGGGGCCCCGAGGGCTCGGGGGGCCTGGCCTCTGACCTGTGTCACGGTCAGCCCACCAGGCACCCGGGGAGGACACGGCCCAGGGCAGCGCAGCACCCGGCCCAACACAGCCTCTGTGGGCGCCCCGCTGCCCGCCTGCCGTGCCACGTTGGGGCCCGGCCTCTGCGGGGTCTGGGGCTGCGCTCGGGGCTGCGAGGACATGACTGTGGGCACCTCCGTCCCTGCCCGACGCATCCAGAGAGGCCCCGGCTTCCCCTGACCGGTGGCCAGACTGAGCCGCGCGGGGGCGGGCCCCCCTCAGCCCCCTCACAGCAAGCCCTGCAGCCTCTCCCGCCTCGGGGCTCACTCCGGATGCCCCTGTGCTGTGCGCCCCTCCTCCCAGGACGCTGCCCCACGCCCTCCCCGGCCCTCAGCCGCCCAAGGGCCACGCTGGGCTCTGCTGTCCCAGGCTGGGGCTCCCCGCCCCTCAGCTGCTGGCCCGTGGCCGCGGACAGTGGGCCCTTGCCCCGGGCACGGGGCTGTTCCCTTCCTGCCTTCCCCTGCCAGCGCAGGAAGAGAATTTCAAGAGGTTTGTTATTTGTGAGACGTGTTTGCTCGAAGCGTGTGGGACGGGCGGCGGGGCCTGCCTGGCCCTCTGGCCTCTGGCCTGCTGCCCCGCAGGAGTGGAGAAGGCCAGTGGGGAGAGGCCCCTCGAGGCTGCTCAGGGCCTTCAGGGGCTGCCCTGGTGGGTCCGGCCTCCCAGCAAGGGCAGCTGGGCGCTGGCCTGCGGCGGATGCAGAGCAGGCCCAAGCCCGGGGGACGCTCCCGCGCTGCCCTCCCCGAGCCTGCGCACAGGGACCAGGTGGGCGCCCGGTGGGCTGGGCCGACTGAGGTCCCGAGTCCCCAGGAGGCCGCCACGCAGGTGGCCGTCGGCACCTCGAGCCGGGGGTGTGTGGACAGAGGGCCAGGCCTCTCCCTGTAAGGCCACTGGTCCCATCAGGCACGGGCCTCACCTTTGTGGCCTCCCGAGCCCCTGTCCACCTGCGGGGTGCGGGGCAGCAGGGGCCTCAGGTGTGCAGGAGTGAGGTCTGCGGACGGCGCCTCTGGCTGGGAAGGACTGACGGACCAGAGCTGGGGGTGCGGGCAGCCGGGCCTTCGTGGCCCTCACCCGCGGGCAGGTGTGCGCACAGGTCAGAGGTTGCTGGTGGCCGGGCCAGCAGGGCCAGCTGCCCGAGGCTTGGTGCGGAAGCCCTTGCCAGGGCAAAGGGCAGTGCGGGGGGCCGTGCACGTCCTGGGAGGCCAGCTCCAGGCAGTTATTATTCGGTTCCGAGGAGGGTGGGGAAGGCGTCCGAGCTGCGAGGGGAAAGGGGGGAGGGAGTGAGAGACAGCACTCACCAGAGAGTGGTTGAGCCGCTCTGTTTATTGCCCGAACAGCCAGGTTTGTATAGTATAAATCTTGGCAAACATGCCCAATATTTGATTACAAAGGATGTTTTGATTATACGAAAGGTACATGTTTTTCTTCTAAGTTGATTAACTTATAGATCAGAACTTTTGAGAAAGTACATTTTGTTTATCATAAGATTGATGGCGCAGGAACTTACTGATCACAACATTTCTCAAAAGATGGGTACATGTATTTGAAGTTACATATTTGAAGTTTCAGTAAGACACAGGAGATCACCATGGTGATTAATAAGATCATTAGGTTATGATTAACTATAAAGGCAACCTAAGACCTAACTAGCTACAAACCTAAGTGTGATGTGACTACAGTGCATCAGAGAAATATCGAAGGCTCGTGATTAACTTTTACATCAAAGGCACATAGCTAACTTGGCAAGGAATGCACATGATTATAGTTCCTGTTATAATCACCGTTGTTTTTTGGCCCAACTACGTAACAGGATCGTAGGTGGCCAGAATCAAGCAATTACGTTTTGTAGTTTTAGATTAAGAGGAGCAGAGACAGCACCTCCGTTCTCCGAGAAGGGGACTTCCTTGAAGCCGCTTCACCCATAATCATGACCTTGTCAAATGATTTGGGGGGAACTGGGCATGGCATGACCCCGTTTTCTGCCCCCGTGGCATCTCTGAGGCCGGGCCAGCAAAGGGGCTTCCCCACACCCCTCCCTCCCCAGCAGCCCCCAGACCCGCTGCTCTCTCCCGGAGGGACCTGTCGGGTCCTGTGGTCAAACAGACTTGAGGGCAGGGCCGGGGTCTCCCCTAAAGCGGGGAAAAGGCAAAGCTCATTGGGTGCCCCGGTGGGGGGAGGGGAGGAGCAGGAGCGGATTGAGGGGCCCACCCCTGTGTCTGGGGTTTTGCTTGCACTCTGGAGGCATCAGGAAGTGGGGTGCTTCAGAAGCCCCTGGGGTCATGGAGCCTGGCGGAGAGTGTGGGTGCTGGGGTGCTGACCTGGGGTGGCGAGGGGGCCTCCCCAGGACTCGTGTCCGGCAGGCAGGAAGGGGGGGCCTGGCCCACCCCAGGGGCTCCTGCCCCAGGCCATCCGGGGGACGGCCTGGCCAGAGTGAGGTGCCGGTGGGCCCTGCTCCCTGCTGCGGTGCTTCCCACACCCGCGCTGCCCCCCGGGGCACCCCTGGGGTTCAGAGTGTGAGGGCGGGTTCCTGGGCCCCCTGCAGCCTCCTGCCCAGGTGGGGTCCCCACTTTCCGAGGGGGTCATGTGCAGCCGCCAGCCCCCCTGACCTGGCTCAGGGCGCAGGCCAGGCCCTTTTCCACTGCCGGGCCCCCGACTCTTCGGGCAGCGTGGTCTGGCCAGCGGCGGACAGGTGGCACTGGGGCGCTCACGCCCTCGCTTCTGGAGACGAGGGGGCGGGGTCTGCCGGGACCGGGGCTGGGGGAAGCGGGGCCTCTGCTCCCCCCAGGGGGCGGTTCCTGGGCAGGAAGGCCTGTCCACTGAGCAGCGGCCTGGAGGCCCCAGGCTGCGTGCTTCTGGGACACAGCAGGGGGCAGCGGTTGTTCCGTCCACTAGGAAGAGGCCACCTGTCCTCGGCCTCCAGGGCCGCCCCTCCTGGCCATGGCCTCAGCTCCAGCAGAGACTTGGGGCGCCTTGGGAGGAGGCTTTCTGCCTGGCAGCGGCCGGCATATGAGCTGCTCGGCAGTGTGGGGTCCACAGTCCAGGCGTGGACATGGGGCCTCTGTCCTCGGATGTGCCCCTTGCCCGCAGGCCCCGGCTCACTGTCCTGTCCCTTGGAACAGTGGGAACGGCGTCCGGCGGAGCCTCGTGGGGCAGGCTGCCCTGGCCAGCCTCCGGGGTCAGCGGGGTGTGCATAGCTGCCCTGGGCAGAGGCCGGAGCGTGGACAGCCCGTCCCCTCGGGAGGCGGGGTGCAGCCTTTCAGAACTGCGCCTTCACACCCGCTCGCCACCATCAGCGGGGGAGCTGTGGGTGCTTCTGGCGCGCCCCGAGACCACCCATAGAAAGCTAGGCCGCGCGGATGCCCCAGCATGTGGGACCCGCCGTCTGCAGGGGCCGAACCTCCCCGGCCGGAGCTGCTGAGGCTGCCGCGGATAAGTGAGGACGGGAAGCCCCAGGAGGGGCCGCGTGCCCCCTTCTCGCCCAGAGGCGGGTCCAGGGTCCGCAGGGCCCGCCCCCGCTCCTGGCGCATGTGTAGTGCGCCCCCCTCCGTCTAGGGACAGTCGAGCCACGCTCCGCCCCCTTGTCGCAGCCGGTGGCCGAGGGGGTCGCGCCTGCCGTCCCTCTGCTCGTCTGCGGAAGCCTCTTCCCGCGCGGTGCCGCTGACCGCGCTCCCTAAAGGCCAGGTGCCTCTCCCGGTCCCTGCCGGAGGCGGCCTCCTGCGCGCGGGCCTCTCCCACCGCGGCTCTTCCGGCCCCTGCGTCACCCTCCCCCCGCATTCCTCGCGGCTGACTCGCTCGGATCCGCCTGGCGCCTGCAGGTGCTCGGCCCGCGGTCAGGGCAGTCCCGGCGCCCTGGCTGGGGGCCGCGGTGTCGGGGCAGGCGGGCCCTGGTGCCGCTGTCTCCTCCGCAGCCCGGGGCGTGGGGGGCCAGCTGTTGCCTGGGGGGACCCTTGGGGCTCCGAGCCCAGGCAGAGACCCCAGGGCCCTCTGCTCAGCCCTGGGCCTCCCCTGGGAGCTGCCTGCTGTCCCCTACATGGTCACCGCAGGCCGACCCTGCGGTCCCCAGGACGGTTTGGCGAGCGAGTCTGCTGCACCCCGACTTGGCGGGCAGTGTGGGCGGGTGCTCCCGGCCCGGTGCCTCCACCCCTGCCCCAGGCCCCATCTGTGGGGGACTGCCGGGAGTCCCGGGCGGGCGGGTGTCCTGCTCTGTCCCCTGCGGCTGCACCTGGGTTTGGACACGGGAGGGACAGCTGTCCGGCCGCCCTGGCCCGTCCCCCTAGTCCCCCAGCCGCCCCCACCCCCGTAGGGGACCCCAGACTGCACACGCCCTGCACCCCGCTTGGCTGGTGGGGGCTGGTGAGTCCCTGCTCTCGGGTCTCAGCAGGAAGCCTGGCGGTATTGGGGCGCTACGGAGGTGGGTGCTACTTCTCGCGCCCCCCTCCTGCCTGGGGTCAGGCAGGCGCGCGGGCCAGAGCCCAGGAGGCGGGGTCTGCCGGGAGGGGCGGGGTCTGCCGGGAGCAGGCGGGGCCTGCCGGAGCGGGGTTGGGGAGCGCCCTCTCCCACCATCTCCGTGATAACTGGCACCGCCTTTCCCCAGCCTCATCTGACCTGTTCCGCTGCTTTTATCTCATTTTATCTCAGACCGGGTCTGGCCCCACCTGCCTCCCCTGCCGGGGGCTTCTGGGGGCTCTTGAGGCGAGTGGAGAAAGGGCGTTCTGAAGAGCAGACTCGCTGTGGCGGGGCAGAGCCGCCGCCCCCGAGCGGGTCCTGCCCAGGGAGGGCGCGTCTGTGTCTCACGCGGGCGGTGGACAGTCTGCTCGCCCCACCCAGGCGCGGCGTCCCGTCCCTTCCCAGGAACTAGCCCCTGGGAGCCTGCCCGAGCCGAGACGGCCATGCTGACGTGGCCTGCAGGTGGCCGCCGAGCAGCGGGCAGCTCAGGGCTCCCCCGCGGCGGCCACGCGCCCCCCGAGACCGGGCGCGGCGCTCTCGGCCTTCAGAGGACGCCGCCCGAGCTCCTGGACGAGGAAAGCCATTGGCCGGGGCCAGTCGGCTGGGGCAGCAGGATCCACGCTCCTCCCGGACACGCGGCTCTCTGTGGACGTGGGCAGCGGCCTCGGGGGCCAGCGGCTGACCCTGGGCTGGGCTGCCCTGGGCTCCGTCTCCTGCTGGCCGGGTGCTGGCTCCGCCCCTGTCTGGCGTCGACAGGATGAAGCTTTGACCTTGACAAGCCCAGCGGTGCCGGCCCCGGAGGCTTCGGGCACGGGAAGCAGGGTCCGAGGCGCCCCCCCCACTGCCCCCCCCCCAGCCTCGGACCCCCACTGGCCGCGGAGGCCCCTCCCAGAACAGGCAGAAACACGTGGAGTCACTGACACGGCGGGGGCGGGGACCTCTTCGCGCGTACTCCTGGCACCGCGCTGAGGGGTGGCGGGGCCGGCCGCCGGCCCTCGGAACTGGGGGCAGGCACCGTCCCCGCTGTGGCCAGTGTCCCGGCTCCCGGGCAGGCAACCCCAGCTCCGCAGTCACTGCCCGTCCCTGGCCAGGCCCCAGAAGCTGGAGGCCCCAAGGCCTCTGCCCCCTGCAGGGGCCGCAGCTCTGGCCCCTGTGCCCACTGGACCAGCCGGTACCTGGCGCCTGGGACCCGCGGCCGGTCGCCCCGCGGACTGCGGCCCTCACTGACCGGGTTCACGCCGCCCCAGCCCGCGCAGAGGCCTGTACAGGCCGTCCCAGCACGAGGAGCCTCAGGAGAGTGACCGGGGGCAGCGGGCAGCGTCCTGGAGGACGGGCTTGGAGGCTGGGGTTGGGACGCAGCCTCTGGCCCGTGGGGGCGTGGCCAGGGCGTGGCCGGGGGAGCGCGGCGGCCCGGGGGGAGGGGCAAACGCAGTCTCCCTGCTGTACCTGGACCCTGCTCACCTTTGCCCGCAGCTTCGGGCTGTTTTCCCGCGGGACCCCAGCTGTGACCTGGAGGCCCCTGGGGTCGAGGGGAGGCCTGGGGCCTGCTGGGCCCTCCTCCCTGACTCCGCGGGGGCCGCCCCCCGAAGTGCCGGCACGCAGCGGGTGCACTGGGCGGGCCTCAGCCAGGGCACATGTGGCCCCTCGCCAGCCTGGCCGCTGCGCTTTGGGGGTCCTGGGGGCCCTGGGGGCGCCCCGGGGCATGCTTTCACTCAGAGGCAGCAGTTCAGAACGTTTTGGGGGAAAATGGAGCCCGAGGCCCGCGGGGTGGTTCCCTTGGGACGCCCAGCCTCGGCTGCGGGACCCGCATGGGCAGGCGATGCTGGCCCGCCTCCCAGGAAGGGGCGCCCGGCGGGGCCCAGGCCTGCGGCCGGTCAGCAGCGCGGGCAGCGGGGGCAGGCTGTGCCCTGGGGCGGCCCCGAGGGCAGCCTCTCTGGGTCCTCTCGGTCTGCTCTCAGGCAGCCTGGGGCGTCTTGGAGACAGTGCTGGGCGGCCCCCGGGGGCCCAGCTGGGGGCAGCGGTGGGGTGGCCTGGGCAGGGCTGGCAGGTGCCGGAGCCTCTGGCTCTGCCTGTGTGGCGGCGCCCTGGGGGGCTGGCGCCTGAGAGCCGCCGGACTCCCCGTCGGACGTCGTCGCTGGACAGGCACCGTGGTGTCCATCGGGGCGGTCATGCCTGGCTGACCGGGCGCGGGGCTCCCGAGGCCCAGGCTCAGCCTCGTGGGGGGCTCTGCTGGTGGGTGGGGGCGCCCGCCCCCGGCCGCGTTGCCCCACCCCCGCACCGGCTGTGTCCGACGCCGCAGGTGTTTGTGGGTCCCCAAAGCGGGGGCCGGGCTGCTGCCCGCCTGCGTCTGTTGGTGGCCACGTGCCTGCAGGTCCTTTGCCCGCTTCAGGCGGGTTTGTGCTTTGCTGCCTGTTTCTGAAGCTTCCTAGCGCGCTGCGGGCCCGGAGCTGACTGCCGCGGGGCCAGCTGCTCCGGGCGGGCGGGGCAGGGACCACTCACCAGTGGCCTCTCACCCTGAGAATGGCAGCCCCGGGGGAGCGGGGACAGGCAGCCCCGGCGAGGAGGCACGGGCGGCCCGGCAGGCGCGGCCGGAGTGGCCTCGGGCTGTGCGCTCACGGGTGGCCGTGCCAAGATCGGCGGGCGGAGGAGCCGGCGGCGCTGCCAAGACACTTTTCTTCGAGAGCGCTAGTGCCGCGCTCGCCGCAGCTGTCCACAACCGGACACACCGCCAGGCCCCTGCGCACCGGGGTCCAGAGCGGCAGGGGCGGTGGGCGACCCACGCGCCGGGGCGCCTCCCACGTGGGTCTTGGGGGCCTTTAGTTCTCGCCCACGCGGCCGCCCTTCATCCCGAGGAGCCGGCGGAGCTCTGGACGGGGGTTTAGGTTCCGGGTACGTTGGCCCTTTGGGGAGTGGCCGGGCCGGCTGGCGGGCAGCCCGCCAGCCGGGCAATTAACGCAGAAATGGTTTAAAGCCATTGTGTCGGGGCAGAGGACGCGGCTCCCCAGGTGAGCGCTGGGTGTCTGCGCCGGGCTGTCAGTGTGTGGTCAGTGCAGCGTGTGGTCAGCGTCCACTGCAGGGGGGGTGCTGAGCCCCATGTTCCCCTCATGGCGTGTGAACCCTGCCGCCCCCCCCAGAGCTCAGCCCACCTGCACCCCTCCCTGCTGCTCCGTCCAGCCCCGCCTGCCTGGGCAGACACTGGCCAGCTTCGGTGAGCCCGCGGGTGCAGCCCCCGGCTCTCCTGAGACGTTCATGGTAAGGACGTTGCCCGGCCCGCTGCCTGGAGGTCGGGCCCCGCCCAGGGCTCTGCCAGCGGGCCCCGGGCTGAGAGCCAGCCCCTGGACGCCCAGGGCAGTCCAGAGCCCAGGGCCCTGCGCAGGAACGTCCGGCCCGCAGGCGGGATTCTCCAGCTGGAGTTTAGTGTCCAGCTGCCTCCTGGGCACTTGAGGCTGTTTGACTTCCCCTGGGGTCAGCATGGACGGGTATGCTGGGCACGCACTGGCTGCAGTGGTCGCCCCTCTGCCCCTGCCCCTGCGCCTGGGCAGTGACCGGCCCCGTGGGGCCAGCCTGCTCTGCACGGGGTGTGGGTCGCAGCCGAGCCCCAGGGACACGGTCACCCAGGGCTGTCAGCGCCTCTGCCCGAGGGGGCCAGGGAGGCCGGCGAGCTCTGCCCGGTGCAGAGCGAGCCGCGCGGGGGCGGAGCTCTGGGCCCCGAGGGAACCAGGGAGGCCGGCGGGGCGGCCGGAGCTGTGTGGTCTCTGGGCGCGAGCCTTCCCCCGCCCGCCGCGGTCCCTCCGCAGAGCGGCCCAGCGCTGGCCCCTCGCGCAGGCCGCTCACCGCCGCGTGTCTTGCAGTGTGCCGGCGAGGAGAACCGTGTGGACACCCGGACCGTGTACGTGGGCCACAAGGCGCCCGCGCCCGACAGCGAGGCCTACATCCCTCAGCGTTTCCCCGACAACAGGATCGTGTCCTCCAAGGTAGGCCCCGCGCTGGACAGCGGCTGCGAGGCTCTGCCCCCAGCCCCTCCCGTGGACGCCCGGCCTCCTGCCTGGGCCCTCGGCCCGCGGCGCTGACCTCTCCAGGCTCCTCCTCGTGGAGCGGCTGAGCGAGGCGGACCCGGATTTGGGGCGGGGCGCGGCGCGGGGGGCGGGGCTGGCCTTCCGGGGAGCCGGCGCCGCCGGGACAGCGTGCGGGACTGGCCGCGTCTGGCTGACCTGGAGCAGAGCAGAGCGCACGTCAGGCCCCGGCGTCCCTCCCTCCACGTGGCCAGCGGGCTGGGTGCGGCAGTGCAAGGACCGTAGAGGGCGCTGCGCGGACCCCTGGGGCGGCAGGAACCCCGGGGCAGCAGAACAGCGCAGGTCTCTGGGCTGGGACCTTTGTCTTAGCTGTTACTTTGTGGCGATGCTGTGGGGTAAGATAAAAGCGACAGTTGCTTCCATCTGGAGCGCCGCAGGCGGCGATGTGACCACGGCCAGGCCTCCAGGCTGCCCCGGCAGATCGGGGCGCCCAACCCGAGACTGAGCAGGCCCGGCTCCGGGCGGGCGTGGATGGTGCCAGGCCATGGGCACAGGCTCGCCCCACAGAGCCTTTGCAGACACATCGAGCCGGCCAGGACCACGTATGGTGGCCACTCCCGTTTGCTGGACGCCTTGCGCCTGGACACAGCCTTTGCATCCCCGGTCTCTGACCGAGGCTGGTGCTGGGCCGGGATCCGGGACGTGGCTCTCGGGGGCCTCGACCAAGGGCCGTCGGTCGGGCCCAGTGGGAAGCGTCCGCTGTGCTCCGTGGCCCTGTGGGCTGGCCTGGGGGATGCTCCTGCCGGGGCCCTCCGAGGACCCGACTTCCAGTCCAGCCTCACGGGGCTTTGATTTGGGTGAACTGATGTGGAACCTGGAACTTGCCGCAGCTCTGGATGTGTGAGAAACACCCTGCAGCGTTTGCAAACAGGCCGCGGACACGCTCGAGGTGACGTGTCTGTTTTCTCGGGAAGGAAACTTATCTCTGCCCTGGAGCTCGCCGAGACGCCGCGCTCGGCAGCTCCGCTCCGGGTCAGGACTGCAGCTGCGTCTCGAGGGGCAGAGGCCCTGGGCAGGCCGGCGCCACGGCCAGCCTGCGTCCCCAGGGACCGGGTCTCGTTTCTCAGGGACTTGCGGGCCGGGCTGTTTGAACAGGAAGCAAGAAACGCCTCCCAGCAGTGCCATCTCTGGACCCCGGCAGACCTGGCCCCGGGGGCGAGCTGCGAGCCCACCACCGCCCTCTAGGTGCAGGACTCCGCCGATGCCCAGCTCTGCCTCCAGGAGGACGAGGTGGCCCAGTGCCCGCCTTGCTGCCTCCCTCGCAAAGCCGCACGACCACTCACCTCCATGGGACGGGGCAGCTGCCTCTGCCGTCAGCAGCGGGCACTGTCTGAACCCTGCCATTTCAGCCCTCCCCACCCTGTGTGGCCACCGCTGCTTCTCTGCCAGTTTGTGCTCGAATAAACCAAGGCCCAGAATGAAGCAGACAGACCCACTCTGAACCTCGTGTCCAGCCCTAGCCCTGGACCCTTGGGGTGCCAGCACAGCCTCTCCACCGCACCAGCATGGCCTCCAACGTGCCAGCACAACCTCTATACAGTGCCAGTACAACCTCCCCGGGGAGCCAGTGCAGCTGCTCCACAGTACCAGCATGGCCTCCGCGGTGTCAGCACAACCTCCCCCATGGTGCCAGCACAGCCTCTCCACAGTGCCAGTGCAGTCTTGCCACAGTGCCAGCACAGTCTCTCCAAAGCACCAGCACGGCCTCCACAGTGCCAGCATAATCTCTATATAACACCAGCACAACCTCCCCGTGGTGCAGCATGGCCTCTCCACAGTGCCAGCGCAGCCTCACCACAGTGCCAGCACGGCCTCTCCAAAGCACCAGCATGGCCTCCACAGTGCCAGCATAATCTCTATATAGTGCCAGGGCGGCCTCCCCACAGTGCCAGCACGGCCTCTCCAACAGCCTGCATGGTGTCCCTGGTTCCCTAGCGTCCGTGCCCAGCAGTCACTGGCTGGGGGCTGTGGAGATGACACGTGCTGGGTCCAGTGCAGTGCGCATGGTGGACGCCCTGGCCGCTGCCCTTTGTCGGTGTGAGAGCAGGACGTGGGGCGCCTCTGAGTGCCCGTCCGCATGTCCCTGGCTGGCGGCGGGCCCAGCGCCCACCACACGCCCAGCAGTTGCGGGGGCCCGAGACTCCAGCTGGGAGCAGGTGTGGGCAGAATGGGGCGCGGGGCCTCAGGGCCCCCTCAGAGCCGAACACGGACCCCTGGGGAGGACCCCGGCGGGCTTGCTGTCCACCGTCTGGCCGCTCAGTGGCCCAGGGTGTCTGTCACGAGACGCGCGGGCTCCCTCGGCGTCCAGCTCCTGCAGGGAGAAGCTGCTGGCCCGAGCCGGTGCCGGGCCAGCTCACGCCTGGGGCAGAGGACACGGAGGCGGGACACAGCGAGGCTCCAGGGCCGGTGCGTTGCCGGGGTGCCCCTGCAGGCCGGAGGAAGCGTGGCCTGCAGCTGGGTTCCGCCTGGGATCGTGGCCTCGCCCCGTGGACAGGCCGAGTGGCCGTCCATGGGGCCCGACAGCCCAGAGCCCTGCGAGTCTGGCTGCAACACCCACAGCATCAGCCCGCGGTGAGGCCGACCCGCTGCGCGGCCTTGGGACTCGGACTCCACGCGGCCTGTGCCTGGCCGCGGTGCCCGCAGACTCACCTGAGCAGGACCCGGCTGGCCGGGCAGTGCGGGAGGGTCGACCGCCCGTGACCGTGTGGCTGGGCCTGCCCGCGTGAGGGGACTCCCTCCGACAGCACAGCCCCGGTGCCCGCACGCCCTCCTTCCGGGTGAGGGGTGGCCGCTCTGCGCCACCTCTGTGGGACTGTTACCCACACGTGCGGGTCGCGGGGAACTGGTGCGTCTCCAAGCTGTGTCTGCGGCCCCTGAGCGGCCCCTGGGACGCAGGTCCAGCACAGAGCGGGGTAGGCTCCTCCTCTGGGGTAGGAGGGCCGCCAGGACGCCCGCGTGTCCACCCTGCAGAAGGACCCTGGAGCGGGGCGGGCTCGAGTGAGCGTGTGAGCGCGCACGCCTGCTCTGTGGGGGACAGCACACCCACAGGGCTGCCGGAGTGTGCACATGTGTGGCACACACACCCGTGCGTGCACGTGCGTGCCGGCCGCACGTCCCTGTGTGGAAGCCGCGGGCTGGACCCTCCGTGCTGACGCGCCGTGGCCCCCTTACCGGACGAGCTGCGGGATCGCCTCCCGCAGGTCGGACGCGGCTCTGGGCGGGGCAGCTGCGCAGCGCGAGCCCGGGGAGGACGCGGCCCGCCCGTCCGACCTTCGTTTCTCCTTCGTCCAGTACACGTTCTGGAACTTCGTGCCCAAGAACCTGTTTGAACAGTTCAGGAGAATAGCCAACTTCTACTTCCTCATCATATTCCTGGTACAGGTGAGGTGGCGCGCTCCGGTCGCTGCGCGCGGGCTTGGGAGGGGGCGCCGGCCAGGGGTGGGCCCCTCCGCGCCGCTTCTCTTCCTCGAGGAGGGACGTTTCGCGTTAGGGAGCGGGGCTGAGCCCGGACGAGCTGTGTCCAGCCGGCCCAGCGCGGCCTCGCCTGGCCCTGCCCGCTCCAGGAGGCGCCTCCGTGGGAGTGCCCCGCCCCGGCCCTGGCCCCTCCCCATCCACAGCCCCGCCCCGGCCCCGCCCCATCCACAGCCCCGGCCCCGCCCC